>VZRV01003797.1:176431-215684 GCA_013398115.1 Falcunculus frontatus
GGCCTCTCCCTTTATTCGAATAAAGTAAAGGGACTCCTCTGTCTCCTTTTTGGACATAAACCTCTGGTGTTGGTGGATTAATTTTCCTGACAGAAGAATCTGTAAAGTTACTGGCCTGGGTCTAAGCATGCTGATCTATAAACTGGAAATTAGCTCAACACCATTATTGTGAACATTTAGCATTTGAGAGGGATTTCAATGCAAAACAGGTACATGATATACTCACTGCCTAAAAGCTGGACTGACTTAAACCTATCATGAGAAGTCACTTAGTGCAACTAAATTTCTCAGGTTTATAAGCCTCCAGGACTAAACATTTGTGACATGGAGTCTATTTCAAGCAAAAGGTGCAAGGCACTACTAACTACGTCCCTTCCTGTCTTATTACACGCAAAAAAACTAAAGAGAATGCTGGCCAATCCTCTCAACACACACACTCCAAAAATAACAGAGAAGGATCAAAAGATCTTTCCACAGTTGCTGGACTAAGTGTTTCCCATAATATCTACCAAAAATGTGTACTTTGCTGAAAATGTAACACTGCCCAAGCTATTCTTAACAGTTCTGCCATCCATCAGGCCTTGTTAACAAACAGAATTTCTCATCTAAAAATAAAAAGCTTTCTTGTGGAAGTGTGGTAAACCACTTAAATACTCATGTCCAAATGTTCTTGCACAAACCAAATAAGCAGAAGGCTATTTAATTTCAAAGAAAAAACTGATACGGTACTACAGTGGTGTGTAAAGTAGCTGGAAGTGACACACAGTGGAAAGAAGCCACTCAGAAAGAAGAAATTATATTCCTTGGCAAAATAGGTCCAAAGCTGCCAGCATATGTTGGTGGTAGTGCTGAAAAATGAGTACTGCACTCTTAGCCAAACAGGAGCAGCAGCTTATTGAATGTCATAATCGCAGCTCAGCAGTGGATTCAGAAGCAAATTTAGGTAATCAGAATTTAAATGTCATAAAAGTAACACTAGCCAAACAGACTGGATTAACTTTTCTAAAACCACAGAACACGCGACAGATGAAAATGATGCCCTTTGACACATGCTGGTGTCTCCTGAAGATGATAACCCAAACTCAGACCTGAAAAGGTCCCTAGAACAGCTTGAAGCCCACTGCCACCGAAACCAGAGGAAAACTTCAGACCTCACATGGTAACGGAATATCAGAACTTTGCTTAGAAAACTAGCAATGGATCATGAGGCACTAAAAGTTTTGGCTATCACCCCTCACCAAAAGCAACTGAAATCTGACCTAGGCCCTTGAGAAGCCCCATTCTAGCAGATGTTGGTGACCATAGGAAGAAAGGGATTAGCAAAATGTAAAGTGAAAAGGATCATTCCAAGTTCAAACAAGCTGCGTAACAATACACATTCAATAAAACTGTCCGTCAGGAATGAAGTTTCCCAAATGACAGACTGATATGACAGCAAAGAAATAGGAAGAATAGCAAATACAGGAACTACAGGATCCAAGTCATTAAGCAGAGGAAGACTCAACTGAATGGTCATGATCAAAGCTAGTACTAAATTACAGTATATGAGGAAAAGAGATTTAACCATACAATAGCATAGATGGGGTGAACGTTATGAAACTCAGCTTGCAGCAGCTGAAAAAAGTGGGAAAAAATCCAAAGTACCAGTGCTATTAAAAAAGACACCTTGAGATAAGTTTTCAAAGTGCTCAAGCATAAATAAGACCTAAAACCAAACTGAGGTCTTGGAAGATAGTTACCGATCAGAGGCAACAGGAGTATCATAAAGTACTTGCAGAAGGTCTCAAAAAACCCCAAAATATAAATACAACCCCAACTATGATGAGAGAGGCATTCCTATCTCCTGATTTATATAAAGTCAGAGCTTTTATCACTAGATTTTGTCTGTATAATAGTTTCCTGCAGAAACTGCTTAATTTTTGGACGGGAAACTAACCCTAAACCACTGGAATCCAAACCACAAGATCCAAATCCCCACTGCAAAGAAGTTTAGTGGTGAAGGCCTCATTTAACTCCTATGCAACCACTTAGCACTCAATAAGAAAATATTAGTAAAATAGAAACAATAATCTTACAAGCTCTGATGGTGGCCATAGAAGAGGAATTATTCTTAATGACCGATAAATGATTCCACTAATTATAGAAGATGACTGTGATAAGTTGTGGGAAGCCTTGTGGAGAAATTTAGAAGAAATACATGGTTACAAGAAAAATTATTACTTGCAGAGAAACACCTAATCTCCACCACTTTGTAGTGATGTTCTAAATGTCCTGTCTGGATTCTTCTGAGTTCATGCTATTTTTTCCTCTAATTTGTCTTTCTTCCCAAGCTTTCTGGAAGGAAAAAAAAATCCAAAACCTTGAGCCTCTGCCCCAGAGTAAATAGTTTAGAATTTGTGTATTTCAAAAGATCTAAAAGCCCCTGTGTATTGCTCACTTGAAATTACCTGACAATTGCACTTCTGGAAAAATACCAAAAACAGCAGAAAAAGTTTGACTCACAGACTAGGAAAAACAAATCTTAGATGGATTTCTGTTTCTGTTTGGAAATGTTCTGTGTTCCTTCCATTTGCTTCACAACCAAGTTAAGACTTGAATTTCTTCCCATCACAGCTTCTATTTTGAATTTAACTTTTGAGAAGGAAAAGGAACAATATGAAAAGCAGGCTCTTTTAGCACTTGTTCATAGGAAATCCATTCAAGCCCTTCTACTATAAGTGAAAAAAACCTTTAATCAGAGCAAAAGTACATAAAGCCTTTGGTAACCTTGTTTCACAATTTGGGGCAGGATTTTGGTTTTGCTCTTAATTAGAAGAACTTTTGGGTCAATTTGTTTAAAAAGACCCACAAAAAAGGACACAAACTGATGCCTCCTCCAGCCACCTAGAAACAGAGACTAGACAAGAGTAAGAGAATAAAGACAGGTATTTATTTGAAGGGCCTTCAAGGTACACCCTGGGGGAGCCAGAGGCTGCTTCCAAAATTGGACCCCAAGATGGGCGACAGGTCACGAGTTCTTCACACTTTTATAGGTTTGGATCATTTGCATATCAGGGTTAATTCTCCAATTAAAGCCCCAGTTTTAGCGATGTAACGCCCCTCAGCTTGCCCCCCTTAGAATCTTTAGTTTACACATTTTGGGCCTAAAAACAGCCTGGTTGTCCTTGAAGGCAAAGCCTGGAGAGGCTTTGTTATGTCTACCCAGTACGAGAGAGTAGGAATTACAAGCTACAAAGAACTTCAGAGTTACACTCTAAGCAGTATAGAATTTGAAAATATAAAAGTTAAAACCTAAGGCATCAAAACTATTACTAACTACAAAATATTCCAGCAAGTTGCAAAATCGACCAACACAGTACTGGGATCACTGCAACAGTATCTGAATGTGCTCATCTCCTTTGTCTACCATGTACTTCTGTCACTACAGAATGCCACCAAGGACTCTCAGATCCCTAAAGAGCAATCCTAAAACGCACACATTTCCCAATAAAGGGAAAAGAAGCCTTCAACAGGGTAATAATCCAAGTCTACAGAAATTATGGACTTACACCATGAAAAAACATGTTTGAAGTTTATCAAGTTTCAGAAAACAAGTATTGCTGTAGTTTTCACCTTACAAGACCAAACAGAAAAGCAGTCCATGGGAATTATTTCACAGGGATATACGGTCCCAGCTCGAATTAGGTACTTCAGGAAGACTACTGATTTACTGTGGCTTTTGGTCACTACACAAAATTTAAATAATAACAGCCCGAAATAATATTCACAAAGTGATACTGCAGCAACTTTATTAATTAAAAAAATTATCCTTCACAGGTGTCAAATACATCATTTAAGAGCACAGAAAGAAATCTGCTGGTTTTCACTAAGCCATTGTTGTGGGTTGAATCTGAGTGATGGACAGATCTTTCAACCAGTAGCGCTTATTGAAATTTACATATTTAAGCCCTGTGGAGACACAGGAAGTTCCATTTTGGTTTTGAACCTTTCCGTGGGGAGGGGGGGAATGTGGGCACTGGGTTCCGTTCTTCGGGGCAGCCCCGGGCCTCCCCTTGCCCACTGCCCAGGGCACGGGCCCCGGGTGCCTGCGGGAAAACCCTTCAGAGCTGCAGGCAGCTGAGGAACAGCCATAAACTGCTGCAGAGCCGAGACCTCCCGGAGCGGCTGCTTAGGAACCCCCCTCCAGTCCCTACATGGCCCACATAGACCCAGCAGGAGCTGATGGAACTTTCTGCAACCAACTCAGCCTATGTTGAACTGCAGGACAACATCAGGTAACCAGCAGCATAAAGGGAGCGAGGCTTTCTCCATCGTAAAGCCCGAACAATGAAGACCACTCATCATCATGGCATCTTCAAGGTCAGAGAGAAAGAGAAGGTGAATGAAGCTGAAGATGGCGGCGGGGAAAAGAGGGCGGAGTCGTGCCTTCCGCGTGCAGCTTAAACCTGCTTTTTGCAGACCGTGGTAAAAACTGTAATATCACAAACTGTTTTTCTCTTTAATCCATTTAGAGACACGGGGGGATGAGAATTCTGTGTGCAGCCTGTGAGAGAAACAAAGGTGACCACGCCAGGTTACCCAGGAGCTGTGAGAGGTTGTGAGAGACTTTTAAAATTTCTGTGAAGAAGAGAGCTGTTGTTTTCAGGCTGGAATTTATCTATCCTTAAAAGAGAATATCCCATGTGTGGCCCATGGTAACAGTGTGGAAGAGACTGTGATTTCTTTCCATGGGAGAGATGTTTAAGGCGGCAGATTTTTGGGCGGGGCTGTAGCTGGTGCAGTTTGGGAAACCACGAGAAGCAAAAGAGACCTCTATTTCCTCAAATAGTAGGGAGACTTTTAAGAACTGTAAATGCTGACCAAGACCCATCCTTAGTTATCCTTTGTGTGAGCTGGATAAGAGGTGAAGGTGCTAGAGAAAAGGGGGTTTTGTTTTGATTTCTTATTATTTCTTTTTACTCTTAACTCTGTTAGGAATAAACTTGTTCATGTTCTTTAAGTTTTGAGCCTGCTTTGCTTTCCTCCAAAATCTCCTATCTCACAGAAGGTAAGAAAATGCAAACTAAACCACTACATTAATTGGTGTTTCTGCCCGGTTTACAAACCAAACCTGCTACAGCCATACAAAAACACAATGTACACGTTGTGCCTGGAATATGTTCACTAGCTAAATTTTCTAGCTTGCTCCCTCACAAGTTCCTATGTCACTATTCATTTCTATCACTCTCCTCTCCCAAGTAACAAGCAATAGGACAAGAGGAAATGGCCTCGAGTTGTGCCAGGCGACATTTAGATTGGATATTAGGAAAAATTTCTTCACCAGAAGGGTTATTAAACAACAGAACAGACAGCCCAGAGAAGTGGTTGAGCCACCATCCATGGAGTTATTTAAAAGATATGTAGATGTGACACTTAGGAACATGGTTTAGTGGTGGACTTGGCAGTGTGAGGGTAATGGTTGGACTCAATGACTTCAAGGGTCTTTTCCAACCTCAACGATTCTATGTTATCCCCTCAGCTTATCCTCTATCTGATCTTCTTCACAACACATCTATTTCAGAACCATGGCTCTGCCTTTTCTCCTCACTACCTCCTGGCAGTTTCTATACCCCCTACAGCTGAAAGCAAGAGAGAATTGGCAATTAGGCCTCTGTCATTAAACAAAATGCGCTCAGAACACAGTATAACACACACTGGAATCAAGATACGGAGAAGCAGTGAAGGCATAATTTCCATCCTTTTCTTTTTCCCCCATCTTTTTCTTCTATGTGTAAGAAGCAGTCATAGAAATTATTAGCATTGCAGTCCAAATGTCTCAACACAAGTCTTTCACTCCCCTCTCCAAAGAGCCTGTAGCTGACACAGGTAGTACAAAATTCAGTCTCTGTTCCCTGGTTTCATTTGATAGGCAAATAGTGCTCAAGGAAAAAATGTTTAATTGCTGTGTTCACAGAAAGTGACTTTGAATACAACTGACCAGTCACCCAACAAAGACAACACTGGTATAAATCACAGATAAGAGAATGAATTCCTATTCCATTGTCCCAAAAGTTTTAAATAAATAAGATGAGAAAGCCATCACTAGAATCAGCTTTTTGTGTATCAAGCTCTAAACCATTGCGTAAATAATCATTTGCATGAGAACTCCTGTCTTCAACAATATCACAGTATATGTGATAAAAATTAGGAACAGTGTTTAATACCTCATCTTAACAGCTGAAAAGCAAAAATATTTCCAAGAACACCTACCTCTACATTTTTTTAGGATTCAGCCATAAAATTTTAAGTTTCTTAGACAAATTATGATCTCATGCACATAGAACAGATCTACCCAGAACTTACTAGAATTACTCGTGATTTACACCAGCATTACAGGGACCAACACTCATTGTAGTACATTAAAAATAAGAAAAATCATCATCCACATATATTATCTGGTTGCTGAAGTTGTAATTGTATGGGCAAAATTAAATTGCTTCTTTGGACACCTTAATCGGAAAATGGAATGAAAAATATGAGCAAAAATTTAAAACAGATTCAATCATAAACCACATATCATATGTGTGGAGAAGGAACAGATTTTGTACTTGTTTAGCCGTTTAAGTTACTTTTACCTTATTTCAAATAATTACATGTTCTAAAATAGATAACTGATTTTTGGCTCATGGGTTCATGTTTTTGCACAGAGCTAAGCTTGAACACTTATGTAGAACTGAAGGAGTAAGAAGGGGAAAGAGGAGCTTGCTTGTTTGTTGTGGGGATTTTTTTAAGAGATTGGGACATGCACAAGGAAAAAAATTAAAGCTATTTTGCTTGTGTAAGATTATACTGTTGGTTCAGTCTGAGCTCAGCTTACCTCATCTGAAAGATAAAAAGACTTGGAAAGATAATCATGATAGTCACACTTTCACTTAATCACTAATGAAATGTCCCATACTGTAATTTTACATCACCTAAAATGATTTCTCAGTGAAAAACAAAAGAGATTATAAGAAATACATCTCTTCATTCAACTAAATCAACCACTAAAATCAACATTAGAAGACAAAAACTCGCACCACTAAACAAAACCACCACTACCCACATTCACAATGGCATATATACATGTTTTCTTGAAGTAATCATGCTGCAGGAGGACCTTGTAAGCATTAAATAAGGCATTTCCAAAGGCTTAACTACATTCTGAAACAGCTTCCAAACAAGTGAATAAAATCAGTCTATTGACAAAACATTCCATATAAGATGACATGCAATAAGACTAATATTAGAATCCATTGTCAGGATATTAGACCTGCTGTCACTAAAAATCCCATCCCTTACCTTCAATTTCAATAGCTTTTATTATTTTTAATGTACTGAAACTTCTACATGTGAAATTTGCCTCTGCCTCGATTAGAGGTAATAATGAAAATGCTTGTATTTTTAAAAAACACGAGCGAAAAACAGAAGCACTATACATTATTTCACTTAAAGACAGGTTTTTTAAAGTCCTAGCAGCCCAGAAGTTTGGAGTATACCTTTCAAACTTGGAAGATAGCTAGTACCTACTATCACAAACAAGAAAAGGTTGGAAAGGCTGGTGCTATGTTAGAACACTGGGTTTAGGTCCAAAAGATTGGACCTAAGGGCACAGTTCCTTACTTAACCTTTGCAAGCGATGGGACAGGAAAAGGGAATTAAAAAATGTGTGTTTCTTCAAAAGATCTCCCATAACATCTACACCTACCAATTAGTTACCTATAAAATAAGAATACATTCCTACTACTTCCCTGGATTTTCTGAAAACAAAATACTTTAACTGTTGAAAGGCTCTCAAAGTACCATGGCAATATGAATGAGTCATACAGGTAATATGGAGGGGGAGGTGTCATTTGTAACAGAACATAAAATCAAGGGAGTAAAGCATTGAAGGTAAAAGCATTGAGGGGTGGAATCTCAGGAAAAAGTCAAGCTTGAAGAAGCCTCTTTTCACCACCTCCTGAGATGGAGGTTCCACAAGCTCCCTGGACTACCGGTTTCAGTGCTTAACCACAACAACTGGTTTCTTATATCTAGTCTGGAATCTATCACTGCAAGTTGTGAGGGTTGCTTCATGTATTTTCCCTACCTCTGAGAGGACCATGGCTTTGCCTTTTCTGCAACCACCCCCTCAGGTAATAGGAGACAGTGATCAATGTCAGTTGGTAATATCTTTTCCCAGGCTGAACAAATCTAGCTCTATCAGTCTCTTCTCATACAGCATATTCTACCTGCTAATAATCCTAGCAGAGGCCTGATTCACTTTGTGTCTCTGTCACAAACAGGCAGCCCAAAACCGGGCACAGTGTGGACAAAACTATTGCTCCAGGCCATGGGTAGGCGAGCAGAGCAGAGGCAAACCAAAACCATTTACCCAACTCTCTGCGACTAACCAAAAATGTTTCCCTGGCCAGAAGCAAAAGCTAGAGCTTAGGAATGGATCACTCTACTGTTCACACTCCTCACTACTACTCACAAGGACTGGATTGCACAGAGTTTTTGCTCAGCAACATCATGTTTTTTAGGAACATGAATTCTCTTAGCCTCCTCTGAGCTAGTCACCAGCAAGTCCTCAAACTACTACTCATACAAGAAAAGGGTTAGGGATCCTTAAACCAAACTCCTATTAGCAACAAAACAAACAAAACTACAAAAAAGGAAAATAAAGCCACCAATTTGTTTGCGTAGTTTTGGTGGGGTTTTGTTTAAACTTGAAACCAAGGCTACAGCAAAAAGATTGACATTAGCACCTGGCAATGGATGCCAGAGGTAAAGTATCATGCATTCTCAGTACTTCAGTTTGTTTTAAGTATCAGTGGTCCTGAAGTCTACATTTAAAATCTAAAATCTGTTACCTGGATCAGGCTCTTCCTAGGTGGGGCTGGTAAATTGCAGACTACTAGTAATTATCATAGATGGAGACTAAGAAGGCTTCACATACTTGGTAGGGCAAGTCAGATCAGAGATAATTGCATGACAGAAGCCTGTGGCTGCTTTGAACATTGTCTTTCTTTCGGCCCTTTAAAAAGTAAGCTTAGGGCTTCAAAACAATCGGCTGCGTTTATTATCTTCTTTCTTACCACTTACAGCATATACATGCAAAATTTATAAGCACTCTACCACTTACATGATGCAGAAACTGTCTAATGCTGCTGACTGAATACCAAACTGTGAATGCCAAAAGCCTGGCTGCAGAGAGGTTTCTCTAACAGTGTCTGTGTGAAAGCCTTGCTTTCCCACGGACACTAAAGGAAAACAATTGGAAGAATATGTAAACTGCAGTGTTGTTTTTCATACCAAAGGGAAAATTATCTGAAGTAGGTGTTGTTGGATTCAGCCAATCCCTCTGGGGGGTGGCTGGTCAGGGAACCGATAACCTTAATGTCAGTCTACGTGCTATGGTATAAATGAGTGAGTTTTGTAAATAAAATAAGTCAATTTATTCTCGTATCAAATCATCCACGTCGCTTTGTTACTCGGTCTCTGTTCACTAGTGACACTAAACAGTAGATGGATTCTATTGCTACCAATCTACAAGCAAAAGTAATTTTCAATTATACATCTCTATTGGTAGGAGAAAAAAGCTGACGGTTAGAGATAAAGTAAGACACAGGGAGAAAGAACTCTGAAAATTAGTTTCAAAATATCAAACCTAGTCTTCAATAATGACAATTTTTTCATTTCTCCATATTCTAGCTCTCAATAAACAGGTCACTTTTGAGGGAAAATTATACTTTTACTTTATAAATGCCATGCAACTCACACAACAAAAATAAAATCATTAGTATTACCTACACACCTATATATGCGCACATATGAAGGGCAGGTATGGATATATATCAGGCATGCACATATACATATATATATATACATATATATACACAAATACAATATGCATAGAAACACACTGGCCTCTCACAATATGAACACCCACTTTTCATAAGCCGAACCAATTTATGTCAGCTTTAAGCTGGAAACAAGTCTTTACAGTTATAAACCACTGAAATACAAGTTTATATTGGAAATGCTTAGGCACCCTTAACTATAATGATGTTAACAAGCTCTGTCATAATTCTAATCCTAGAATTTAAAAATTCTAAATCCTAGAATTTAAAAACACTTACTAAAAGCATTTAAAAGCAGTTACTATTCTACAGTAGCAGTTACTATTCTACAGTAGCATCAAAAGAGCCCCCGCTAACCTCTCCAGTTTCAATGACCAAAAGCCCTTTTAAGAATTCATGTGCCATACAGCAAAAGAAGCAAGTGATTTTTAAACTCCTAAAACAATATTCTTTATTCATCTCAAAAAATTACAAATGGTAACATTGTAAAGTTGCATATTTGAAGCAGAAAATTTGTATTCATTTTGGTCAGTCATGTCGGACTGAAATGTTATCTTTTTGTGATACTATCCCATAAGAGAAGCATCTTACGACAGGTAAATATTGTACCTTGTCTTCCAACAGCACTGAGAAAGCTCTATGGAAAACTATCAGAAATGTAAAAGAAATGCCCCTGATACCGCAGAACACACATCTGGCCTCTCTGTTAAAATGGCACCTATTGTACAGCCACATACCCTGATTACTGCTATCACAGCTAAGACTCAATTTTTCTTTCACCATATTTTTAATTTTTGCTTTAAATTTTGTACATGGTTATTTCTGTGTGGACAGCAAACTAGTGATATGTAAAAAATAAACTAAATGTTTAAGGATTACTCTTGTGAGTATTTTGTCAAATCAGCACAACTGAAAACGTTGTGCAAAAAAGTGTGTCTACATTTGTATTGACTCAGAAAAGGCTTCTACAGTTGTATCAAATAGTAAAACACAGTTCTGCAAGACTGAACAATATTAAAGGTTTTACATTTAACTTTGACATTTGAATGTTTTCCAGTAGTCCTGGCTGATTGTCTATGGGCTTATCAGCTGTCATCGTAACATTGCAGACATACAGAACAGACAAATGGTGGCTACAGATGCATTGATCAAAGAGGCTGCTTGAGCTGTCTCCCTTTTCAATTTAAGAAGTTAACAACCTTGGTGACATAGACTGGAAAGACTCAAGAGTTCTGCTGATATACCATATTTTGAAGAAATGGATATTCTTTCTTCAAAGAAGATAGGTGCATCTACCAAAGACAATTTTTTAACATGACAGAAGAGTGAGTAAGATCTATATAAATAGGAACTGAAAGCTGGGTTGTTAAATCCACATTTAGTCAGCTATATAAGTTGACCTGATTTATAAATATTCCAAGCATCCTCGCCATCAAACACCATTCGGGTTTCAAGGGTGTCCAGCACAGTTGAAAATAAGACCACTCATTTTAGAGCCTAAATAGAATTCAAATAATGTAACATTAGGATCCTGTTTTGAAAATGTCAGAATGTTGCTCAGAAGTTCTTTGGTTCCACTAGTTTTGCTGGCAAAATTGTCAGTAAGTACAGATAAATTAGGTTAGACCAGATGCCCGTCTATCCCACAGTCGTTACTAGTACTAAGAGTTTAAGGAAAAACTAGGAGCATGGTATACACCAAAGGACACTTTCCTCATCATAATCTTCTAGATCCCAGCAGCATGCGATGTGCCTAGAAACGTTACTTATATATAGTACTTGTATAAGAATGTTTCCTTGTGCTAGCACTTAGTACAAAACTAGTACATCTGAAATACATTAATTCAAACAGAAAAAGCAGTAATCCTATGTTATTTAAACAATGTGTGCTGGAAACAAAAAAACTTTAAAGACCGTTGTTTCAAAAAGAGAAATTCAACTGAATGCAAAGACTTACAGTCCTCACGGGAGTAAAATAAACATCAGCACATTTGCTCTGAAGAAGTAGAAAGCAGCTAAGCAGTTTCTAACATCACAGAAGCACAAGAGATTGGTGTGACTGCGAATTAATGACAGTGCCATTAAACACTGCAAGAGAAGTCCAAGTCTCAAGCACAGGGTCAGGTGGCACCAAAAGTTAGAGTTTCTATATTTGAAAGAATGTTTTTCCTCAGGGAATGAAAAAGAACAAGGAATTCAGAGGCTTTTCAGGTTCTGAAAAAAGGAAAGGAAATGGAGTTGTAGATCAGTGGGAAGAGACATCAAAACACTAGGTCTTCAAATGTCATCAATGAAACTGGATTGGGAGTGAACTGATTTGAAGAGCCCAACCAACCAGTGAATACACAGACCCTACTCTTCATCTGAAATCTTTCATTCAGCTTTGTTCACATGACTAACTGCTGGCTCACATGAGAGCATTTGCAACTGTGAAATACCTCTGATATTTAAATGCCAATGGGATCGACAACTCCTCAGGGAGTAGTATATCAACAGGATCAAAACATAGTGCTATTTTTAATCTCCTGATTTTAACCTCTTAGTTCTCAGAGTACATGAATGATATGCACCTTCCAGCGTAGTGTGTCGTCAGGGATCTCTTCCATGAACAACCTAATTAGAAGCTGCAGGGCCTTGTAGTCTGACACACTTCCCTACTCCTTTTACTCCAATTCGCTCCCTTCTGCTAGTGAAAGAACTTAAAATTATACAATTAACTGCTATTATATGTTCATGAGATTCTAAGCATTCTAGAGAAAGCATTGAATCTCAGGGTTTTAAGCTATTTAAATTCAGTCTGCAATGCTTCATGAATTTAATTTCTGTACAGTTCAACATAATTTCTGTACAGTGTGTACATAATATCACCAACAAAGATGCATAGGCCACATCATTCTTTTACTAGCAAGAATTTAGGAAAAGCTATACAGAATCACTCAAACTAAAACAGTGTAAAACCAAGAGTATGCAAAACTAAATCCTCCATCTTCAAAGATCTGTAGGAAGCAAGAGGAAATTATTGTATTTATTATATATTTCCATACAGAAGTCCATGGCAAATTAAAAAACACGGGAAATTATGAAAAGAAAACATAAGTAAAATGAACAGGCTTTCAACTACAGTTTTGCTCGTAAAGCATCTGTCAGACTTCAAAAGAAATGAAGCTGACCCACAGTACCTGCCACTGAAATAGACAGTTTAAAACACCTGTGTTCTAAACTCTGCGCAGGAACTATCATAATTTCATACCAATCTAAAACGCTGGGGAAACATCCCTCCTAAATAAAAAGAAGCATTTTGAGATGTGAAAAGCACAATAAGTGTAATCAACGGAGAAACAAACAAAAGCGCCGAATGCTGTAAAGCCCTAATACTTCAGATAATTACTAAAATTTATGTATGCTTCCTTCCCTGGTAGAAAGGAGTCCAGTTAGAGTTCTCAAAACAACAACTTCTATGGGCTGGCATGCTGTATTATGTTTGTACTTCTACAGATAGACTAGAAGATAAAAAATAAATACTACGGCAACCTTTTTAACCCAAGGTAATTGCTAACTTTTTTTTCTTTATGTAGGTTTGGACATGGTTTCACACACAGCTTATTGTTAGCTTAAGCAATTTAGGTAAGTATCACTGCATGCACAGGAATTAACCATTTAAGTAGCTTGCTATATACATAGAAATTTCTATTTGAAAAGTAACATAAAACAGGAACAAACAAGCTATTATGAGTCACTTGATAATCTCCTGTCCAAATACAGCTTGACATTTAAACACCTTAAATTAGTTCTTAAATTAGTTAAATTTTGAAAAATTGGAATGTGTTTGGCTTGATGCACTGTTAAATGACAGGCATCAGGAAGTATGCATGCCCCTTCTTCCATCCTTATATTCAATGATATGGATTGCTTGGAATTGACAGTGGTTAGATGAAGGGCAGGAGAATAAAAGCACAGTTTTTTCTCATCTCCTTCCCAAAGAGTACTCTGTACTCTGAACAGGCTGTCTGGACTCATATAATGACAGATGGTTTTGCAACAGGTTCCCTGCAGGTATCTTTTCCCTATAAATTCTGGGTAAGGTACGTGCAGGGAAGGCACTGACAATTTCCCAAAGAGCAATAGCATATCAACTGCTGAATCTTCAGGATTTCTCCTACCGTGTGCTGTAATTTTGGCCCAGACATCACTACCTGCTTTCTCTTTCGTTTTGTACTATTTGTGTGTCTTGCCTTTCATGGTTCCACAGATCACCGCTCTTATCTCACAGCTAAGTCAAATGGCCAGTTTCTTCCTCAATTATAGCAAGGCCCTGTGTCAACCCTTTAGTATCATGCCTTTGAAGTCATAGAAAACTGCTGAGCAGCTCTACAAATTTCATATGGCTTCAAGGATATGGTATACAGTATCACACCTCACTCCAAATCAAACCACCAGGCAAAGAACCAGAGAATATAATTTGTGGTAGGTGAACAAAGCAACTTGATGCTTTCACTGAGTGAGGAACTATCATTGAAAACTCAGTAACCAGGAAAAAGTATCTACAAAGCAACAAGCCTTATATGACAGAGGAGTGTGACTGAATGCTAATCTTCTAAATTTTCTAGATCTTCATGAAATAAAAAAGTAAGTAAACTTATACTAAAAACGATACAATGTTGTTAATGTGCCAGCATAATTTTCTACTTTTAATCCAAAAGAAGATTGCAAGAGGCAGGCTGTAGAAAAAAAAAATTTACAGCCTGGAAGGGCCAGTCAAATCTGGCAAATCAGCTAAAGGTTATAGAACTGGGGCCAGACCAGGAATTCAGTGACTTGAACCATGTGACTTGTTTTGAGAAACCCAGCCTGCCGGCAGGGTCCATCTGTCAGAGAAGGGTAAGAGCATTTTCAGTCACAGGTTTGCCAGGCTGGTGAAGAGAGCTTGAAACTAAAGTTGCTGGGGAAGGGGAACTTCAATCCACTCCACTCATATGACACCCAGAGCCTGGAGAGAGGCCACAGGTCAGCACAAGGGCACTTGGGCAGCACAAAGGAATTCCAGCCATTAAGTCAGTTTCCTCAAGCGCCCAGCTTAAAAGCCTCTATGCTAACACATGCAGCATGGGGAATAAACACGACCTGCAGAGCCATGATCTTATTGGCATCAGTGAAGTTCCTACTGACTGGAAAAAAAGGAACACACCCCCCATTTTTAGAAAGGTATAGAAGGGGAGCTTTATATGGGGAACTACAGGCCAGTCAGTCTCAAGTCAAGGTCCAGCAAAAGCATGGAGCAGATCCTTCTGGAAACTATGCGCAGGCACGTCAAAAATAAAGAAGGGATTGGTGACAGCCAACATGGCTGTACTAATGACAAATCATGCCTGAGAAGTTTGGTGGCCTTCTAAGATGGGGTTACAACAGTGGTGGACAAGGGAAAAGAAACTGATATCTTCTACCTGAATGCAAAGCATTGGACACTGTCCTGCAAAACACCTTTGTCTCTAAACTGGAGAGACATGGATTTGACGGAAGGACCACTCAGTGGATAAGGAACTGGTTGGATGGTGGCACTCAAAAGGGCTGCAGTGAATGGCTCATTGTCCAAGTGGAGAGCAGTGAAGAGTGGTGTCCTCAGGAGTCAGCAATGGGACTGGCACTGTTCAACATCTTTCTAAGTAACAGATAGTGGGACAAGTGCACACAGCCAGTTTGCTGCTGACACTAATGTGAGTGCTACAGTCAAATTGCTGGAGGGAACAGATGCCATTCAGAAGGACCTGGACAAGCTTGAGAACCTCTACAATTCCATGAAAACTCAGTAATATAATCCTTACAATTTGCCTTCAGCTTCTGAAGATAAGCATTTGACTAGAAACTCATACATTGGAAAGGCTTATGAAGAAACTCTAGATATGGATTTTAACATGCTCCCGTTCTGTCAAAATACAAGGCTAAAATCAGTGCCAAAAGAAAACAAGACAATGACAAGTATTTAGATCAATAGAACCAACAAAAGAACTTCAGTTTAGCAAATGTAGAAATTCAGACCCACATTTCTAATAGGCTTATATTTTCCTTCCCTAAGCCCTGTTAAAACTAAAATTAAAGGTCACAAAGGATGCAAACAAACCTACTCACATTAAGTCAGAACAAGAGTTTTAAGTTTCGTTTAAGAAAAATAGCACAGCAACTTTATATTGACAGCAACTTGACACTCTTAACTAGCTGATAAGGAGTCTAACAAAATACAGCAGATTGGATACTAAGAAGTTTTTTACCTAGCCATTCCCAAGCTGGAAAAGTTGGATGGAACTATCAGAACATCAAGCCTGGAAAAGGGGTGGGTACCCAGTGTGGCGTAAGCAGCTGAGAGGCACTGAGGAATCAACTTAAGCAAATATTCTTCACAGCTTTCCATAAGACACCAGGGAGCAAAGACTCTATAAGGAATGACTGCCTGCAACCTGGCAGCAGGATTTTGGAAACGGCAGGGATATTCCACATGACCACAGATTTCTTCATGCCATCTGACAATACAAAACAAAACAAAACAATACTTTATTGTGATATCAGAAATATGCACAACTGACTATGCTAAGACAAGGATATTCTCTAGATATCAGAATGACAGAATTCATTTCCATAGAACCAGCTCATTTGCGTTCTCACCCTGTTCACACATGTGCAGCACTTTGAAACACTCATTACTACATGTCTGAGTAGAACTCATAACTAAAGAGAGAGACTAGTCACACCTTATTTTTGTAACAGATATGCATCAACAGAGTAGGTGCTCAAAATATATGTAAAGAGAACTAATAAGAATACAAAAATATTTACTCAGAAAATTCCTATTCAAACTTGGCTATGAAAATAAAATTCTATACATATTAACATAACATTAACACAAATATTTTAGGTGCAATTACAATGTAATTCCAAGTGGGACTTTTTCTGTTGTTGTTAATAAAATTCTCCAGAAACTTCAAATAAATTTCTTTATTATTATTAAGTAAAAAAACCCAATAGATGTCAATTCAGGCTTGTCATGCTAGACATTCAACCATACCACATTAAGCCAAACTTACTTTACAGTACTTTTACAGGATATTTATAGCTCTAGCTGGAAGAAATGACGGGTAAATCAAATCCTTCCTAAACACTGAGTCATATAGCTTCAGAATAAATTGTCTTCCCAAATAGATTGTTATCTAAACAGAAATCAGCTTCATGTTTTCACCTGTTAGCCTGTCTTCTCTACAGTGCACAGCCTCTCCTTGGTTTGAAATTTCAGTTTAAGCGATCTGGTTCTACTACGCCTCAACAGGCAAAGCACCCAGCATTGCCCAAAGCACTTAGGCTTGGAAGATCATGCTCCAGGTGAGTGCTGACACAGAAAACAAAATGATAACATGTAGAAAAGGATGAGATTTTGCTGAAGTATTAACACATTAGCACCTTACGTAAGTCTTTCTGTCAGAGAAGTGGGCTCTAAGTCCTTTCATTGACTACATACGTAAAGAAACCACATCCTTTGCTACACTTTTTTTTCCTTAAGGGTGATTTAATCCAGTATATTTCTGCTCTAAAACAATGTCACTTTGTATTTTATTATCAGAGTTAAGATTAGGCAGGAATATGAAAGCTAGCACCATATCTCATACAAAAATTGCCAAGTCCTTAATGACCACAAGGAGATAAAAAAGTTATAAACACCAGAGCTCCATTTAACATTTACTTTGATACAGCGTCCTTAGGTCAAACTCACTGGCACCTGGATACAAATTACATTACACATTTCAACAGCTTCTTTCAGAATTCCTTCTTTTTCCTGCTGCCCTAGAATTTATCTCCACTATCTTATCTGAGACACAGGCTTAACATTTGCTTGTCTATCCATTTCACACCCTTTCTACAAATGTCTGCTACTGTGAGTAATGTTGGTTTGGTTACCTGGTCTCACTGAATAAAATAAGCAACAATCTCTGGTGTGCTAACTTCCAACTAAAGATTAACTGGATATAACTGAAAGAACATATTTTTAAGGACATAGATTTTTATGTCCTGATTAGCTGCAGAACAATCTTGCACACTCAGGGTCTCCTTTTTTGTCTACAGACAATAGACACCATGTTTGCAGATGATTTCTGGATTATTTCTTGTAATTTTTTTTCCCAAGAAACATTAGTTCTTTTTCTTCTACTGACACTAACTGCTGCAGATACATCACACTATCTGTGTCAATTAACTCATCCAATAACCATCACAGAGATAAACTCGCAATTATGACCACCACACTGATTAAAACTTACAATAATTTTGCTATAAAAAATTACAAAAACATTTCCCCCTTTTCAGAAATTTTACAAAAAACCCAGAAACTTCCATTTATTCTATCAACACTGGGTCAGAATAATCTTTTGCACCAAAATCAATAAATTCCTATTTCCAAATGTGCTGCACTTTTGCGAGGAATATACAGTGAACATCTGTAGATGCTTATTTTTGTAGAGGCGGTCATATTATAAACATATAAATAGCAGAAAATTAAACACAAAGCAATTTCTAGAACCTCACCAAACCCATAAATTATTTTAAAATTAGAATAGGCATTTTTTACTGATTCTAGATAAAGTATGAAAATTTCTATTCTCAAGATTAATTAGCATTTTTTAACCAAAACTGGTCAAGCTGCAAGCCACCAGAATATTTTAATTTTAAATTCCAACAAAAAATCTGTATTAAGTTCTCAGGTTCCAAAGTCTCACTAGTTTTAGCAAACCCATAAAAACTTCCACTGTCTTAACGTTAACAAAGTATTATTCAAAACAGCTATCTAAAAGACGAGTATTTTTTCAGTAAATTTTTGAACTGAGTAACAGAAAAAATAGTTATGAGTCTAATCACCTTCTACAATAAAATAACAATTCCTGTTGACATAGGGAGAGAAGTGGATGTTGTTTATCTGAAGTTCTGCAAAACATTGACCACAGTTTCCCAGAACCTTCTCCTAGACAAACTGGCAACATACAAACTGGATAGGTGGTCTGCAAGACGGGTACAAAACTGACACACAGGCTACACTCAGAGAGTGGTGATCAATGATTTTCACTAAGGCTGGCAGCCTGTCACTAGTGGAGCTCCCCAGGAAGCGATGTTGGGTCCCATACTGTTCAATATCTTCACAAATATCCTGGAAAGCACCCTGACCAGGGTAGCTGGGTGGTGAGGTGGACACATCAGAAGGGAGAGCCATCTCAGAAACCTGGACAGGCTGAAGAGGTGGGGCTGGCAACAGCAGTGAAAGATGCAGTAGAGACAAGTCCTGCACCTGGGATGACACAATCAAAGGGCCCAGCACAGGCTGTGAGCTGTGTGTCTGTGGAGCAGCCTTGCTGAAAGGGACATGGAAGTTCAGGGGACAACCGCCTGAACACGAGTCACTGGTGTGACACTGCAGCAAAAGGCAAATCAGATCCTGGGCTGCAGCTGCAGGGACATTGCTGGCAGAGGGACAGACTGGATCACCACACTCTGAACAGAGCTTGTTGGGCAGTACCTGAAGCATCGTGTCTCCTTCTGGTCTCACAATTCAAGGAAGACACAAAACTGAACAAAGGACTGCAGAACATCCCCTGTGAGGAAAGACAGAAGGAGCTAGGCCTTTTCAGGGAAGAAGAAAGAGAGCCTTATTGCGCTATTTCAGTACTTGAAGGGCATCTACAAAGGGCACGGAGTCTCTCTCTTCACACGGAGCCACATGGCCAAAACAAGGGCCAATGGGTGTTAGATATCTTCATCTAAGCTCCTTCCCATGAAAAAAATGGACGAAATCAACTTTCAAGGTCCATTACAACCTGGGATGTTCTGTGATGCTATGATATGAATTTGAAAAAAAAAAAAATGAATATTTGAGAGTAATATATGAGGAAATCAAGTCCCATGTGTGAGGCTTTTGCTAACTAAGGTGAATACATGTGAAAACAAATGGTATTTTTTCCAGAAACTTGTTTTCTACCTTCAAGTCTTACTTTCAGGTATATATTTTTTTGTTCATCTCCCACTCTGTAATAATTCAAACTCAGTGAGTTTTGATTAGATTGGGAGGAGGAACAGATGTATCCAAAATTACATTTCTACTAGTTTGGTCAAAACCAGCTAAGAATCATTGGTCCAACTCCATTTTATGGGACCACTGTAACAGATCTTTCATGTACCTAATCATTACACATCAACCCAGGCGAATCCCTGCACAGGCCAGCTCCAGCTGTGCAATGAGACTGGAGTAGAACAAATAAGTGAGTGAGCAGTATTGTAGTAGGAAGCACAAGGTATCCAGAATGGACTGAGTCAAGTATGGTAAGAAACAAGACAGGACCTGGCATTGCTGCAGCAGAGTATTAAGGATATTGGACACAGATCTAGTGGACGGTGGAATTTACGAATCCTACTGCTCACTATGGAGCTTGTTTTCACATAAAAAGAACCACACCCATACCCATGAAATAATGCCTTTGGAATTATTTTCCTGTCATGATTTTTCTGTTCAGATTAAACAAGTTCTATTTTGATTCCTGTGCTAATATGACTCATTTTCACATTCCACAGGGTAAATGGAAATGCTACCCAGATATCTAATTTTCCAACAATATTATAAACACCAACCTGAAATCAGTTTGTGATGATGGCAGGGAGAACTCAGTGTTTGTTTCAACAGCAGCTGTTTGTTTGAAGGATTGTTGTTTAACTTCCTGCCAGCACCCCACAGCAATAGTGAAGGTGGATGCTGGCATTGGCATAGACACATAGTAGTACCAGCTCAAGATACCTGTAAACAAAAGAACATTTGTACACACTTATCAGTCTTACGGCACACATTAGGTACTTGACATTTTCATGTACTTGAGATTTCAGGCCAAACCTCCCACCTTACATCCTGGTATTTTTGTGGAGGAAATAAAAATAATTTCACTGAGACATGTAAGAACAGTTGTATGTAAACACCATGGATTCAGTTACTGTTTACTTACACCTGCAACTTTGCTCTAACTGCTGATGTCTTTACGTGTAAATAAATCATCCATAAGTGGGATGTTATTAATGCAACTTAACCGGATCGTATTGTTACTGCCCAAGAATTACACCCGACATGAAATCCAATAACATCTTTAAACACACACACGCACAAAAGAAATTAAAATTAAACTCTTTCAACCTTGTATCTACCATCTTATGGCTTTGTCTTGTTTGTATTACCTCACACAACCCAAACCCTCTTCTTTGTGTTCCGGGCAGTACCAAACTGATAGGCAAGTTTTAACAAGTAACACTAATGCTTGTGAATTGAACCTGGCTATCTGAGGTACATAATGTGTCACTCAGGCAGTAAGAAATCAAAGCTTAGACTCAGATGGGATATTACGTAAGCCAGCAGTTTGGTTATGTCACCCAGAAGGTGCTAAAACAAGATGAGAATCTATCAGAAGGTAAAAATATGCTAAGATTTATCATTATGGGAACACAGTGTGCGAAGACAAGGAGTATCGTATAGGATTACTGTATTACAAATACATTTTGATAAAAGTGGAGGATGTTTTAAAACAGCATACTTTTCATTAATATAAATGTTGCTTAAATTTTCTGTTTGTCCTTTTAAAAAGGATATAGTTTAAGAATCACATCCACGTATTCATTTATGGTCATAATACAGTTACTACACCATACTAATAGATTAATTCTCTTGAAAAGAGCCTAGCATGAGTTACAATCTGATGAATCATGTGCAAATAACTGTAGCTAGGGCAACGGTGGAAACATACAAACTTCAGTTATTTTGAGAGAACCTTAATACTTGTTCTTTTGCAAAAGTATTCTGAATAGGGCTACGGAACACTACCAAAAGTGAAAAAAAAGGAAAAAACCACAATTCAGTGGAGACTACAAGGCATGGAGGAAAGGAAATAGACAGCTGCTGCAAAGCATCACCTGATTTCCTACGTAATGACCAAATAAGGTCAGGCCGTCCAAAGGAAGGACAAAGAAAAAAATCTTTTGTTTAGCCTCAACAAGTTTTCCACCTTCTATTTAGCATGACAAAAACAACAGCATTTGAGAAGTCTTCCGAGAGGCAGATAAAGCTTTTGCCTCTCATATGCACTAGAAACCATTTACACTCCTTCACTCCATTCCACTTTAGGCAATATCCACCATGAAAAACCTTTTGTCTGTATTGTCAGGTGAACATTTATTACTCCTGTAATTTTCCTAACCTCCTGTCAGTACGTAAGCAGAATGAACTTATTTATTCCAAACACATTAAGAATAAGGAGGATAACTGTTTGCCAAATTTCACCCCACCTTTTGTTTTTTTATTATTATTACTAACTTAACAAAGCTACAAATAAGCCAAGACAAGCAAATGCCACCTCAAGAGAAAAAGGTCATCCAGGACAGCAACAGTATACTATTTCAAAACACCAAGTTCCTTGTGTACAGAGTTTCACTGACAGACACTGTGCTAGAAGCCCAAGCCTGCACACACTAAGTAGTAGCAGGTTTGCCATTAACTTACATGCAGACAGGACAAGGCTCAGAGGTTCACTCAGAGGTGTTGCATCTAAATGCGATAAAGCATTACAAAATGCTCCATGTAGTTACGTTAATTGTAAAATCTTAAGAATTAAATAACATCAGGGAAGCGTGAAAATCTGAGGAATTGTAATAGAAAAACTGTCACGTTTTCAACTATGTTCTGAAAAAAGCATGGAAGTCAAAATGCAGTCACAGAAAACTGTTCC
This sequence comes from Falcunculus frontatus, assembly GCA_013398115.1. Lineage (NCBI taxonomy): Eukaryota > Metazoa > Chordata > Aves > Passeriformes > Falcunculus > Falcunculus frontatus. Next base: position 199,077 of record VZRV01003797.1, read on the forward strand.
AAATGGCATGAAGTATAAAGGAGAAGGCTCTCACAGCTGTGAGGAGATTGTCTAAAAGGAAAGGGTGTTGGCCTGTGCTAGGCAAACAGAGATCAGAGAGGGCTACAGTGAGAAACAAGTTTAGTAAGACAGGCTAGAGCAAGCAAGACCATAGAGAACTTTTTTCTACAAAACACTCCAAAACCAGATTGAACAGAATGTCAAAAAGGAATGGCAATCAGATTAGCAGTCCCAAGAGAACAGCACATACTGCATTCAGAAATTTATACAAATTGGGAATGAACATATGCCACTTAGAGCTGACCCTTATGCAAAACAGTGAAGGTACCAATGCCCCTTTTATTTTGCAAGGATTTTGGAAATCATGTGACATACGGATCCTCCCAGAGTAAGATCCAAGTTGTATAATGTCTCTGCATACCTACCCAGGGCTCAATCCATTTCCTGCAGTGCTTTTTGATGCTCTCTGCATTCCTAATCAAGAACTATGTAGCATACCTATATAGTCATCCTACAGTTGTCGACTGAAATCACACACATGGGCCTAACCAGCAAGTTCTGTTTACAGAACCACGGAATCCTTCAGGTTGGAACACAGTGCATCTGCTGATCAGTGATGGAAATGGTCTTTTTGCTGGCAAAGGTTTTCTCTAGAGAGAACCATGAAGCACTGTTTCAAAGACAGCTTAACTAACACAGTGACCTTGCGTCTTCTCTCACTACTGGTAAGATTGTGTCCCAGCCCGACTTCTCCCATAACTTCACTTCCTTCCTTATACTGTCTTCACATCAGTGGGCTTTGTTTTGTTTTCCTTCATCTGTATCCTATGATCTATCCCAGCATATAGATTGGGGTCACAAGTTTCACTCAAGTCCTTTTTGCTGCTTTCCCCATCCTCTGGCTACGCTGTGCTTTTCAGCGTCAACCTTGGAGACAGCTCCATCTCTAGGATAACAGAACACAGCGCAGCTGAAACGGGGAGGTGGCTTTCCTTACCAAACACACCATTACATACCATAAAAACATCTTCAGACTGAGCAAGAACATACCGGGAAAAGCAAGAGCTTGGGCTGGTGTTAGTCCGTGGAAAAAATAGAGGTAGATCACCCCGGTCTCTCTACTTGTAATGTAATTTTTAAAATATTCGATTCCTACACATAATTATTTTAGGCAATTAAAATATTTTCAAAACATTTTGTAATTTTCTCTACCCATAATTCTGACAATGTATTTTTTTTTAGTTCTGCAAAGCAAATCTATTGCATCATAACTGCACAAACCATGCAGCAACAATCACCTATTCTATGAGTTAAAAGTGAAAAACTTTCCATGCAAATGTTTAACAAGAGCAGGAAATTTTAATCTATTTGTAATTGTGCAAAAGAACAATTTAAAGGTAGTTTATTTCTCCTACTTGAAATAATAATGATGAATGATGTAATTACTTCCCAGAATTTTTAATGCATTCAGCTATCTTTGAAATCATTAAAATTGTTTGAGTCCTGTAGAATTCATTACAACTGAAAAAAAAATGCCTGAGTTATATCTGTTAATGCCAGATGCATTATGAACATTATGAACATTATGAACATTTTTACTTACCAGTATAATTTTGTGAAATAGTTTGCACTAACACAAACATCACAAAATACAGCTGATATTTACCATTTAGTAAAACCCACAAAGTTCCACTACCTCTAGGGAAAAGGAGAGACAGCCCCACAGCAACTGATATACAAGGTAAGAGCTAGTGCTAATATATAAACATGCAGCTAAATAAGTACTTATATAAAAACTACTCTTTGGCTGGAGCACTAGGATTAAAAAGCCTCCAGCTTTCTGAAACTTTTTGTAACTTGTAGGGATTTTTTGATCTCATCTGAAAATCAGAATTTCCCACAGAGCTCCCTCACATTCATGCCAGAGCATTAGTTCAGCACTGGCTCAGAGGGATGATGAGCTCTCAACTCCCCTGCTGTAGTCCCTGATACGCACTGGAGATCAATCAACACAACTACTGCACTCTTTTGTTTTGCCTTGTGAAAAGTGAGAAGCACAAGCAAGACCAACTGTTGCTGCTGCTGACTACACAGCAGTAGCAGTGGCTTCCCTAGCACCATATTTTCTCTCAGTACCAGGATACTCCTCACTCTAAGTGCAGATGCCAAAACAAGATCAAGGACTATGTAGTAGTAGAGTAACCACACATAAAGCAAGCCAGACTATTTCACACTTAATGGCTGAATATCTCCTTTGTGAATATGAACTGGAGAAGTAGAAAGGTGTTTGTTTTGCAAAATGTATTTGCAGCTTCTATGTCTTAGAGTAATGTGCTGAAGGAAAGTAAAACTCACAAGTGTAGAAAAATAAATCTAATGTTTAAATGGCTCACATTACAGACATGTAGTGCTCCCTGTCAAGCTTCCTCCCAGAGGGCATTATTCATTGCATTTTTCTGATCAGCTTCTCTAAGTACTCCATAAACAATGCAAGGTATTTCAAGCATTTTTGGTCACACTGAAATAGTTATCATTTCAATTTGTGTAAGTATTCTATCAGTATTTTCAAACAAATGTGGCCCCACTCTATATCAAATGACAGGATCAACCACAGTTTTGTAGGAGGCAGAACGCAAAAATGACACATATGGGAGGAAACAGACTCTTACCAAAACCTGCAAATACAAGTGGTAAATGAGGAAACTGCATGTGAAAGTACACCTAGCCCAGAGCGATGCACTGGATTACTGCATCCGTACTTGTAGAGATGTGTGTCTGTGAAGCAGAATGCAGATCTCTAAAAGCATGAAGGAATCAACTCTGCTTGCTGTTCTCTTATTGTCTGCCTGCACACTGGTTTTAAATATGACTTTTGAATGAAAAAATTATTTAGCTAACTTGTAACTCTATTCAGAATAAATTTATTCACAACTGCTTACCAAAATGCTAATTCTTTCCAATAAATTGCATTTTTAAAAATAGATCTTATTATTCTGCCAGTTATGTATGATTTCATAGGCATGCAGCACAGCAACAGCATACCATACATAAACAACTTGGCAAACTTATTTAAATAGAAGCTACCGTGAAAGGCTTTTTGGTGTGTAAAGACAAAATTTTAAGTTGGATACATTTCATATACCTTCCATAACTGCCAAACAACAAGATCTAGGTGGACAGGTTATTTAAAACAACAGAACATTTTGAACCTTCTAACTCTTAAAAGTCCTATTAATTAAACTAATGAATTTGTATTCCTTAATTCATTAAGAATTCATTCAAGGATTGGCACTTAAATCTTGGGTTTACTTGGGTTTTAAAACATTCCTCAGAATATTACTCCTTTCCCTTTCTGCCTCTGAATTAGTTTTGTAAATTTTTACAATTCCAAACACCTTGCTGGTTTGTCATTTCCAGCTGTACGTAAGCAAGATAATGAGGGCCTCTCATTAAACTAGCTAAATGCTGATGGAAAAGCTGTTATCCTAGTCTGAAGTCAAGAGTGCCCTTGCTTTCTTGATGCTGAGACAGGAAAGTATTATTCTCCAAGTGAGCTGAGCAGAACATCATGGCAGTTTTCCATATTTTAGCAGCAGAGACAAGCCTTGAAAGAGGCCTCACATATGGCCAAATATAACCAGACAATTCCATGCAAATGGATTAACTGATGGTTCTCAAATCAAGGGCTTTCAATTCTTTTTTTTTTTTCCCTCAAGAATAAACCTGCCTATTTAAAGGGGAACAGAAGATTATTTTCCCCAGAAAAGTTTAATTCTAACCTTTTGTTATATGCTACTTGTCATCAGAACTACTTACACTAGAAAATACTGACCCAGTTTGACAGATTATATTAAAACTAATTGAGCAAGACATACTTTATTATACATAGAACTGCCTTAGAAACTTCTCTGTGCAGAAGGAAGTTTAGATAAAAGTACAACCAACACAGAAGAAATGCTTGTTTGCTAACTTTTAAAAAATGTATGTTTTATCAATGCAAAAAAAAACCCACAGAGATCAGATTTTCAGGGCACTGATCTGATATTCTTCAGCTATTCCATGTATTCCAGGAAACAGGTATGACACAATGGCTGCTTCTAATCACATGCTGAACTACACTTGGACTGGAGAACTAAAACTGAAAGATAATTATCTACCAAGGCCTGAAACTCTTGAGAGCCTGATAAGGCACTTCATCTACAAAACATTCGAGTACACTGTGATTAAAATAAAGCAAATTTACAAAAAGTGAAATCCAGGTTTGGAAACACAGAGGGGAAAAAAGTAAGCAACACAGTGAAATGCAGAAATGTAGATACTTTGAATACTTACAAAGTTATCCCGAGGCCTTGAGCAGGTAACTTTTCCACAGAATGACACGGAGATTACAGAGAGCCATGGAAGTGCTTTTAAGGTTAGGAACTTCATTCTTTCACAAATCATGTATTTACTAAGCTTTATTTCTAATTACAATAGTATTGAAATTAATTTGCCATGAAAAATATATTTCACCTTCTCGAAGCTGGACTGGTTCAGCGGAGTTTTCACCACTCATTAACACAACAAAGCCTGCAGCTGCTCGAACTGAGGCTTGCCATGTTGACAAGGCAATGGGCGGTTCTTGGCATGGGAAGAGGGCTCTGTTGTTTATTGGTGATCCCATCGTATAAACACATGGCCTAGATGGAAGGAAAAGAGATTGAAGTTGGAATGACAATAAGAAAGACTGAATTAAGTTCTATATTGAAAAGAGGATGTTGTACTAAGATGGTTTCTTTTTTTAATTTCAGCTCTGTAGGTTTCAAACCTGTGTGACATGAACCAATCAAAGTACAGGCTAAGTAATTTAAGACAAAAAAGCAAGATTACTACAATAATTTCAAACTAGAAAATACTAACTCCAGTCTTTCCCCTCTCTTGCTTTTGCATGAGTCTTCCAGCCTCACACAATAGCTTCCAGTTAGACCCATAAGGTCAAAGAAGGCTTCTGAGTATCTTCGGATGATGCCATTGCAGGGCTTCACTCATACCTGTGACACCACCATGCTATCAACCCAGTAGTGCTTCCACTATCACTAATCCAGTCTCCTGGATTAGCAACCTGGAGGCTCATGCAAACTCAGAAGTAGATCTAGTTCTGAGTCTTCCTTAGTCCAAGCCTCACCAAATCCTGACACTTTTATATTTAATCTTATAGGTAATGCACCCTAGCTCACTTGTCTTTGGGAATTTCAATCACAGGGCATGTTACAAGAATTAATTTCTTTCCTATCAGTTTCAGCTTCCTTCCTGTTCCTCACATAGCAATACATTGTAGTACTGCTCTTTTTGCAGTTTCTCTAACCCTCTCCCTGGCAGAACCTCTCTGTCTACTACCCCTTTCCAATTTCAGCTGCAACATTTCATGCCACTCAATCTCTTGTTAGCCACTTAGCTACAGCTGGGAAGGTAACAAGGCCTTTCATTAACTCCTTCTAGCTTGCTATTGCTGGTGGATGGACTTAATGATTCTTGGTTTACTTATTTTGTTGCATTTTGCAGTTTTATCTTTATTTCCATTACTTGCGTAACAATACCACTTATCTTAAGAAAAAAAAAGCTAATTTTTCAACTATAAATTATATTAAAAACCCACACTCAATAGGTTTCTCCAGTAAAAGAAAGAAAATCTTGAAAGCATCACTTCACTATACTGAATTTTTTAAAACCTATGATATTTAAAGTTTAATATTATGGGAGCAAAATACATTATTTTGTAAATGCTTGAGGCTAAAAATATTCTGATCAGTATCTTTCATCACTTGAGTTTAAAAATAAAAGCACTTTAGAAAGTAGGAGACAAGCTGTTATGGCAAAACTGATTTTGCAATGGCCAAGATCTTAGCATCTTATTTATTCCCCCCTCCAAACTGCTTTTCCTTTCAAACTACTTCTTATCTAAAGGCAACTTCAAACTATATGGAGAGAAAGAACTTGGAAATACTGACAGTCACAGATTAAACATATTCTGAAGATATTTTTGCCCTCTTGTCTTGTCATTGCTATCTGTGCTATTGGATCCAGAGCTGTCCTTGGCACAATCAAGTTACTGTGGCTTAACTAACGCAGATCAGATGATCTTCCAGCAAAACGAGGATGAAAGCTGCAATTTAGGTAGGCCTTGAGAAACATGGGCAAATATTCCTAGTGAGCAGCCATCCAGACTACTGGAGAGATCAAGTACTAGTTGTGGTACTGTTTGGTTTCGTCAAAGCAGCAGGATTTTCTGGCATCTAAATCACACCAGAATTTATTTATTTAAATAAACTTTTTTATTCTGCCTTAAAAATTTACATATCTGCAAGGTGCCAGTGACTGTCATCAGATTCCATCAGAGCAGGTATTCTTGTTTACATTTTTCTGTTGAAAAAAACACCAGTCAATAATACCCATGCTTCTCATTGTCTTCCTTTCAGTCTGGACAACTAATTCAGAGGAAAGAATTTAAAATTTTTACAAATATTTGCCTGTTGCTTTGTACATTTCCAGGAATATCAAATCCATTTATTTTGTACTCAGGGTCTGCCTGCTTTTTAAAAATTTTTTTTTTTTACTTCTCCATTCTATTCACGCCATTTGCCAGTCTTCAGAAATCACCACATACCACATGAGTAATTCAACAAACTCCAAACTGCTTCATTAATTGCTCAAATACAAATATTCAACACTGGGAACAAAATTATACAAAATAATAGCAGAAAATTTCCCACAGTTGAGGGTAGCCTCTTAGGATTTAGTCTGTCACCTACCAGGGTTCTGGACTATCAAACCAAAACTTGCCTATGAAGAAAACCAAATTCTTCATTCCCTTCCTGCATTTCCAGCTTCCAAGAGCCCAGAACGATGCCTACTCATGCCACTGAAAAATAAACACCTATTTTCATGACACATTTTCTTAGTTCTGGCAAATAACTCTACCTTCCAAACTAACCTCAGTAGTATTTTCCAAACAAATGTTACTCTCTTCTCTTTCCCCCTCTATTTATTTTCAGTTAGATTAGCTGCCTAATATGCCTTATTACCCAGATGTACATATTACACACCTGTGCCATCATACCAGTGATGGAAGGAATTAGCGTTCAACTTTAGAGATGTCAAGAGTGTCCCTTTCATCAAGTGTATATAGGTAGGCTTCCTGGTCATTCCCTTATACTTCCCCTCCTTCCATTAGCACAAGTTAGCTCTGTGGTCAACTTTTTTGTTTGGCCCCAAAAGCTCAGAGAGGGAAATGCTGAAATTCCATGTGTTCAATTCCTCTACTAAAAATAGAAGTGTGCCCTACTGTGATAACATGTTTGTATACACATATCTGAACTTGCCTAAACCCATCCCACAATGCTTTACTTCAGCTGGGGTTTTTTGGTGTATTATATAATACATCATTCTTTAAAACAAATAAAATGGAAGTCTTGATAAAACTGTGCATAGGCTAAATTTCAAAACATTGTAGTAGTGTTAAATTAGAGGAAACATATTGGAAGTGGTCACACAATGCTCTTTTGTGGTCACACAATTACTTTTCTTCAGGGTTGGAACCACAGCATAGACTCTTTGGCCAAAGGATTTGACATCTGCCTAAAAAAGCATCATATACATAATTTGGAACAATTTGAAGAATCCTCCTACAACAATACAATGAGCTTTACCACTATGTTTATGGGCTCATCACATATAGAATTTGATTTTCAAAAGATACCAAGAAAGATTCTAATGACTGTGGTATGAAAACTTATTTTCTGACAGGCATCAGTTTTTGGAATACCCTACGCAAGCCTGAAAATAAATCAGTTTATACTATTTTTTACCATCAAATTGCTGGATCCATGTCAAGCCTTCTTTTTCTGCTCCATTATTGATCCATAAAATTCCATCCACTTCTGTACAACTACCATGAAATGTCACTAATGTAAGAACAATGCTTTGCAATAAAAGGGTTATAAGGAGTCAAAACTGTTCATGATTTAGATGCTTAAAAGAAACATTCAAATGCTCAAAACACACAGAGGAGGAGTCCTATACCAGCTGAATGTTGCTAACACTGTTAGTAGGGCAGGTAGACAGACGTGATCACGGGCAACTGCCCTACCTTTGTGTGCAGTCAAAATTCAGAATATTCAGATCTAAGAGTACTATGTCAAGTCAAATTTCCTAAACTCATATCAAAAATAACTCCTCAGGGAATGAGAAAAGGAAGGGAAAGAAATAACGAACATGATTGAGACATTTCTGGACTCGATGGTGCTTACAGATTAGCAGCCGAATTCCCTAAGCACCACAAATACAATTAAGAGGCCTAATTTTCCTCACCAGCACAGATGCTAGTGAGAAGACTTAATTTATATTAGCATAACTGAAATAAAAGGTAACCATGTATCTCTTGTTTGGGAATGAAAAACAAGTATTCAATTAGGTCAGATTTGTTCCCATCTTCCAACTTTGTTCCTGCTTTTTAGACATCATAAAGAAATAACACCCATTAAAATCCACTTTTGAACATTGCAATAAAACAATTACAGTTATAGAAGTCAAGAGTGGATTGTAGTTTCCCTTCTACAAAAGGCTTACATTGAAGACTTCTGTAAATACCAGGTACTTTTCACTAACACTAGCTATAATGCCAATTCTTCTTTCAGTCTGCAGTTCATTTGCTATCATCAATGTATTTAACATGATAGATGAAGGAGATATTGAAAGTTGATTATTAGAGACTGAACAGGAAAAGACTGCATTTCTAAGCTGATTACAATCTTGATAAAGGACTAGTTGTGAAGTAATTCTATTAAATGTTATAAGTATATTGAACTTTATGCTGTGTAAGCCAGGAAGGAAAAAGAGCACAAAGTATCACAGTGAACATAACATGTCATTCATACCTTTTCTTTCCCTAAATGATAATTCCCTACTCCCTGCACACACTTACTGAAACACACACAAGTTATTTACTCCCACTCAGAAAGAGCACACACAATCACTAAGATGGGCCTGAGATCTTCAAGTCCATTGGGGTTTCACAAGCAGAGAGTTTGTTCTTCTACAGGACAGTAAAAGGATTCAAACCAAGGATTAAATGAAAACTGTAGAAGAGTGTACTCATCGTCTTCACAGTTGCACAGCAATTACATGATTCTCCATTCTTGTACCTTTTTAAATTTATTGCACACAAAGTTTTCAGCAAATAGTTACATACCTGCCACTCTGGTCTGTAGTCCATGTAACAGATCTTCCCTCTGGTCTGGTTTTGTACCAGATTCTTATTGCATGAGGAAAGTCTGCTGGAGTCTGAATTCCTGATTTCCTTATCTCCAGGCTCCAGGTGCCAGTACTAAACAGAAGCTCCCCACAGCCAGGTGCCTGGCTACAGTGAGTGAAATAGTATAGCTGTTCCTTCCAGTGATCTGCAGGTAAAGTCACAAGTTCATGTACAATCTGATTCCTGAGATTTTCCAGCTCCTGTGAAACACCAGTTAGCTTGGCAGACCTTGTAAATTTTTCAATGCCTGACACAGCAGCAACATCTACCTCTTCAACCTTCAGCACAGATAAATCACAGCAATCCAATACCAGCAGAAAATCGTTGTTTCCAAGACTCCCCAGGCCACAGTGGTCCTTTGAACTAGAAATCCCAGAAGGCCGTTCTTTGTTGCTATGGTTACTATTTTCACCAGAAGTAGCTTCTTCTTCTTTACCACTGATAGCAAAATCATTATATTTCGTTTTAGATGAACAGGTACTCACATTTATCATAGGAATGTGGCAGGGTTCAGATGCCCTCATTTCACAGGTTTCATCAAACTGTGATTGGCAGCATTCTTTGCCAGCTCTGCTGGTTTTCCTGTATTGGCTCCCGGTCTCAAAGAACAAAACTATGCTGCCTTCAATAACTTTACCTTTAAAATCCACATCCAAGTCCAACACATAGTGCTTTACAAGCATGTAGCTAGTGTTTGCCATTAAGGGCAAGTCATCCTTCATGGGGTCTAGCTGTGTCTCCATGTTCGTCTATTGGACAACAGTTTTACAAAGCCTTAGATAATTCTTATATATGATGATTCCAGAAGGAGAATATTTAGCTTCCCAGTGCCAAAAAATAATTTTGAATAAGATTAGAATATTGAAATTGTAGTTTCTCCACTTCTTGCATTCTAAAAAAAAAAAAAAAGAAAGGAAATAATCTCACAACCATTACTGAAATGCACTAATTCTAAAAGGTATTTGAAGTCCAGTTGCCTTTATTACAAATAGTAAAGCTAAAGGGTGATTGTATCTCCACAGAATGGCATCAAGCTAGAATGGCTTCAGGAACTTGCTGTCAAGAACCACCAGCTGTACTTTTCAGATAAGAATGCAAATGAAAGTATTTCTAGACAGCTTTTATAAACCAATAGAAACAACCCCTACCACAGTCAACTTGTGTTGACTCTCGACTCTCTTCCCACACAAAAATCCTGCACCGTTTGTTTTTAAAGTTGCATTTTTTCTAACCTATCAAAAGATAGTGATATATTTCTACCGGGATTTTATATAACAAGAGTAAGTTTAAATCACTTCCTATGGCTTAAATTTTTAGAGTAATAAATTCCTATATAAAATGCATGTCCACAGATTAATATACTTTCCACATTACAACCACTCTCATATCAGCACTTCTAGTAAATCACAAGAAAATGAGCCAATTTACAAGGAGTGCATCTCAAGTGTTCCTTTGAGATTGCTCATGAAGATTTTTTAAATCTATAATTAAATACTTAAGGTATATAATTACATTTTTTAGCTGGAAATTCACAACACTCAAAATAGCACCTTACAGAAAACAGAAAGTCTTTTCACTGGAAAATATGTAAATACTTATAAAGGCACAAAGATATTAAAATGCACCCATATTTGTTGCAACAATAGGCAGATGTTTATCACAGAAGCTAAACTGACAAGCATTCTCTGTTTTGCTATGACCACTGAGCTTAAGTCATGCACTTTTAGCCCACTTAAGCCCTTTTTATCTGCTTTCTAGACAAGGAACAGAAATCAGAGGATGGAATACAGACAGTTCTCTCCTTGGCAATTCAGTGACATTCATCATAATAGGCAGACAGGCATGCTTCTAAGTGCCTTAAGAAAACAGATACTCCATTGAGACATTATTTCTCAGTTTTACACCTCATCACAGACTTCACTGTCCAAAGCCAATTTTTGTGTAGTTCTCAAAGTCAGCACAGAGGAGAACCCAGACTCCCACAAGACTTCCTATATGTTTTGTAGGAATCCAGGGCATGCTACCAAGCTACTATCGGTAAGTGAAAGACTCAGGGCAAGAAACTGTCTATACAAATCCCTAAACTAGTTTCACACAAAGCTCAAAAACATAGCAAGTATCTCCCTACCTCAATGGCTTTCTAGCAGTCAGAAACAGCTCTTACAGGGCTGTCTTTGAAGACAAGCTGAGAAAAATCTTCCTTTCAATTTTTAACAATCTTACAGTACTTCTGCAACCATACCAGGGCAACAAGCTTACACCAGAAGGTTCTCTTTCTCTGAAATAGCTCAGTAGATTCAGCCAAGATGAGCAATGCATCTATGATGTCTGTGTGTAATGCCATGGACTGAACTTGATGTTATCCAGATTTCTTTCTGAATACCAAAATCTCATGACTGCTAGCAGGTCAGGTAATTACTGGTGATAGAGAAAAGAAAGTGACTTGGTGGGACTAACATTCAAATTCTGTTTTGCACAAACACATTTAATTTGTAAATATGTCCAATATAATACTGACACCTTTTACAAAATGTGAGTATACTATGCACACAAGTGTAGGGAGGAAAGGCCAGCCTTGGGATGAGGGAAGATTATCTGCTATACCCAGTACCTGACTGGGTATGTACAGAACATGCAGACAGCCCCTCCCTAGAGGGGCATGGAGAAAAGACAAGCAAAAAAATTTAAGCTGTCTTGCAAATACAACTATGCTCCATGCATTCCAAGGCATTACACTGAGCTAATTATCTAAAACTGCAAAAATTGATTGTTTTTTGTATTCTATAGAGCTGCTTTTTCTTGTTACTGAACTGACACACTTAATGAAAAGGGAAGGAGGAAATAAAGAATAAGAATAGAAATACATCATTTTAAGTATAAGAATACCAAAATATACTCCCAAGAAACAGTGTTCTCTACATCTGCAATAGAAGACCAGAATATTTTCTTTTCTTAAAGCCACTTTAAACAACAATAGTAATCTTCAGCCACAGAATTTAACAATATTTATCAAACTAAACCAAAAGGACTTAAACATAAGATTAGTCAAGTTTTCTGGCACATACATAAAATATTCATACAAAACACTTGTTAACATTAAAAACAGCACTACATTTAAAGTGTGCTTTCATTATTTTCTCTACAGATATTAATCTACCCTAATTGAAACGGTTTTCTATCATTATATTCCAGAGGACTTAGTGTGCCCTCTTGTGTACAAGTAACATTACCCCTCTGCAGTAAATCAGCAGAGCACATATGCAATAAAACTCACTCTCTAAAATTACAAGTCATCATAAAATATAACCGACATACACTGCCTTTAAACTATTCTTTTTACAACTTTAGACTCACATCAGCCCAAAATTTATAGAAGTATAATCAGTGCTAACACAATGTATTTTCCAGATTTCTTTTTAAAGCAAATATTAATAGAGCTGTAAAACAGTTGAGCATTTTAATCCTGCTTTATAAGCAAGAAACTTAACAATAAAAGGATGTACTTTTTGAAAACACACAGGACTTACAGTGGAGAAAAATAAATTTAAAAAACCAACCAAAACACCAGTGTAAGGTTATCCAGAATTTAGAACAACTGAGTAGAAATAATAATACATATATGTGATAGTCACCTAATTAAGAAAGATAATTTAGTGTTTCATTTGGGCCCAAAGTCATGTTACATAAAAATTAACTTGACATGAGATGAACAGATGCATTGTCTTGAACAGCACTGCTAGTTTTAAGACATTCAAATACGTGGATAAATGTGTAATCTTGTGTCCCAGACAAAATGGGTATCTACTCCTCCTTCAGGCTCTGGTTGGCTTATCAAATATTGGATCTCAGCCACCTCAGGAAATTATCAGTTTTATTCAAGTAGAAAAGACAGGAACGAACCATTAATTTGGATGCTGAAATAGACAGTGGGCACTTAAATAGACAGCCTTTTTATTATCAAGAAAAAAAGTAAAATATCAGGGTACTGAATGACCACGTACACAACCTCTGTAGCAATGAAACAAATAACAGGAATCACATTAAAGCAAACCTGAAACGAAGCCAGGTGGAAAAAAAATGCAAGCAAAAAATGATACAGGAAGGATGCACTTAGGCAAAAGAGAAGAATAAAAATTACAACAGAATGTAATCAGAGTTAAAAGGTATATATAATGACTTTTTAAAATTTTTTTTAAAAGGACCATTCTCAAAACACATAACTGAACAGGACAAAATTATATATATATGTATATATATTGTTACATTTATTTAAAGTCTAGGTATCTGTACATTTGCTTTCAATCAGTAACGCTAGTTCAACAATGTTGTAAAACAACATACTGACCCTTGGTTTGAAATTCAGCATCTACACATAGACTGTTCCTCATTGGTCCAGTGTGACTAAACCACTGAGATGATAAACAGAAAAAGTATGCACGCACCCACAGAAGACAAAAGTTGTAATGACAGGTACTAGAGATAGGTGAGGAGAAAAAAGGTAGCTGTGCAACTATCAAATATGTAAATTCCATGCTCTTCTTTGTTTACACTGTGATGTCTTTTCGTAAGTATGTGATAATTCGGGGAGTTTAACTGAATGGGCTGTAAATAATTATTTAATTTACCATTCGGTTCCAACTGCATTTCAATAAATACAACTTTATGGTGTCTTTTCTTCAATCGAGTCTTCCCAAAAATGTAAACAAATCACAGTATTATTATCTCTCTAACATGATTACTACTGCAGGTACTATAATACAGCCTACCAAAATCCTATGCAGAATCAATAGCACCTGCAATGTTATGCAAATTTACAAGTCAAGCCTAGGTAAACAAAGGAAGGATTCTTTCCTACATTTTTTGTGACAAATTGAGTACAGATTGAGATGGTGTCCTGGTGATCACTTCACAAACAGTAGTTCCATGTCATACTTCTTCCACACACGGACATGTAAAAAATTACTGGTATCTTTTAAAAACAGTCCTTACATTCAATGCATCTTCCTTATCAAATGTACTTTGCAAGTAATAAAATTACTGGGCAAGCCGATTATTTGGTTATATGTTTTAATATTTTAGAAGACAGATGTTTGCAGAAGAATAAACAATAACAGCAGATGGTGGCCAACATTAATAGAGTAAATCTTGATCACCAGCACATAATAGAGTTGGATAGAAGACACAAAGAATGGGAAACAGGAGAAAAATGAGCCTTCGGGGAATTATATTTGTATAACATTGTTTCTCCACTCAATACAAGAAGCATCAGCCTGAATTAGAATCACAGGTCTCTGAAAGCAAATATGAGAAAAAAAGTTTCCAGACAACATAAAATACGGTTGCAAAGTAGACAAGATTAAGCTTCCTAAAAATATCTATTAAAAAAAAAGTTTCTTTTTGATAGGCAATACACTGTAACTCATAGTCTTGGGTTTTATAGTTAAAAGGAAAGAGGAAATAAAGAGATAGGGAAGAACTTGGAAATATAATTCTGTCCAGTGAAATTTGAAGAAAAAAACCCCAGGGACAGCTGAACTACTCAGAATACCCATTTCAAATGGTGAACTAGGAAGGGGAGGAGAACTGCTATACTAAGGAGTCTAGTTAAACCTGTAAACAGCACATTAAAAACTAGAGTGATCAATTATGATACCTGATATTGATAGTTCATTATTCCGAGAAGCTGTTATTTTGAATGCTAATAGCAAACTACTCCAGTCTAACTCCACTCCAACAGTAATAATCCAGACGAGAAAATTAGAAAAGCCTCTGAACTTGCTGAAATGTCCATCAGAGGCACTGCTAGGTGGAAGCAAGTTAAAGGCTTACGAACTTAAAAAACCCCAAACAAACCAACCTTGAAAAACAGAAGATGTGTGGTAATTAGAGATGACTTCATAATATAGTGTCAGGAGCTAGAAATGCACTATCAAAACTGCACTGAATCATCTACTCCTTTTCCAAGCACACGCTTAATTTCACTGCACTCCTGCTACATCAGCCAGCGAAGGATGGTGTCTTACATGTGACGCTGTCATGGCTTACACGACTGTGAAAGGCAGGAGCAAAGTGCAGTTGCCTAAGACAGTCCTACGTCTTGTCATGAAGACATACGCCAAATGTGAAGCATACACAAAATACCTCTTGTTTCAGAGCACAACTGCAGCTGTCTCTTTTCATGTATTTCCAAAATCTTAGAAAACAAAAGTTAATGAAAGAGAGGACTGTACAAGAGAAGATCAAGAGAACTGGTCTCCAACCAATCCAAGCAGTTACAGCTCTGTACTTGACATCTGCCAAGCCCTGGAAAACTCCCAATTTAGAGCTGTTGCAAATATTTGAATACATTAATCAGTTAATGCCTTACAAACCACACCACTATTTTTAATTGTGCAAAATCAGAGTTGCACAAACTCACACATAAATGCTGATACAAGTAGCAGGCATTAATCCCTAAGATGGTGCCCATTTCTATCTCAGCTTTTCTGTTTTTCACACAGCACACAAACTCACTCCCTGAAATAATAGTCCATTAAAGTAACTCAATAGAAATGTATGCAATTTGACTTTTCTAGCAAACTAAGGACGGTCAGACAAACCCTACCCAATTTATGCTAAGTCTGTTTGAAGATATTTCTACCCGAAGCCAATTCTGCCAGAATCATCTGCTTTGATCAACAGTCAACAGAGATAGCTATTTCCATGCACAGTCACTCGAGCGCACAGCCTGGCACATGCACCCAAGCTGGTAATGTAAGCTAATATCCTGACCCGCAAACAAGGATCTCTGAAGCACAGAGACCAACTTGTTTGTGTATGCACTCACTGTACTCTTCAAAAGGTGAAGAATTTCAGTGACACAGACTTTTCCTGCATGCCAGTGGCCAGTATCCAGACACATTTAAACACCAGCTCTTTATACCAGGAAAATAAAGCCGTGTTTGGACTCTCTTCATCTTCACCTAAGAATGACTTCCTTCATCTAAGGAAAAAAGCTAATTCCATTGCTTTCAACAAGCAGGTGCTAGAATCAAAGCTGTAATGCTCTCTACTTAACATTTAAAGAAATTTAAAAATGAAAAAAAGTGCGATTGTATAAGCATTCCTTTTAATAATTGTAAGAGGTTTATAACTAATTCCCTTTAAACTGCTTTCAAGGCAGCTTCTTCCAAATCCAAGTTTATACATTTTTCACACAATGTAAGACACTAAGATCTTCCTAAGAACTCACTTTTGAACATCAGCATCAACAATAATTTTACTCTTTAAATACCGAGTAATATGTATACATTATTTTTGGTAAGTACACACTTCCTGCC
>VZRV01003797.1:215725-244945 GCA_013398115.1 Falcunculus frontatus
CCCCCCATAACAAAATACGTAAGACATCTTAAGCCTTTTTATGGCAAGAATGGGTTCCACAGATTAAAGTAAGGCTTAAACAAACTAACAGAAACATTTGCTAATGTTAAACTACTATAAAACAATCCACAGAAGAGGGCTTACAG
Organism: Falcunculus frontatus; assembly: GCA_013398115.1. Lineage (NCBI taxonomy): Eukaryota > Metazoa > Chordata > Aves > Passeriformes > Falcunculus > Falcunculus frontatus. Next base: position 215,872 of record VZRV01003797.1, read on the forward strand.
ACCTCACTCTGCATCACAAGAAAAACAGCACATTTCCTAATGAGGCTTTGATGTGAAAATTGATTCAATCACTGATATCCCTTGATAAAACAATTGGTACCATTACAGAAGCCTCCTCTTAAGTCTGAAGACTACAGGAATAATGAGCATAATGGGAAGACCTTCTTTACCAACTACAGCAGCAAGTTAACAGCAAGGCAAATTTATTTCTATGAGCTGAAATTATAAGCCAAAAGAGAAAACTCCATCTTCCAGCTTAAATAAGAAGAGAAATACCAAAAAAAAAGAAAAGTCCCTTTCTGCCTCCAGAATATTAATTCCCAAAGAAAAGCTCCCAAGACTGAAAAAGAAGCATAATTTAAAATTGGTAAAGGAGGTAGGAAGAGTGTCCTGATAGTCCCCTCAACCTATCTTTACTCCATTGGCAACTTTTTGTATGACCAAATATCTAAAATAATTAAAGAGAGACCAAATACGTTTTACAAGGTTCTGCCCACAAATTTACCATGTTTACGAAAAAAAAATCAAAATGAAAAAACAGAACAACCAACCCCACAAAAACAAAAGAAACCCCCCTGACCAACATTTGTGTAAGGATAGAATTTTCCGGTTTTTATTTTACAAAATGATTTCAAGGTGGACATGGGCCTGGGTAATTTGCTATACCTAACCCTGCTTGAACTGGGGCATGGGACTAGATGATCTTCAGTGGTCCCTCCAAAGTGAGTCATTCTATAGAGATGCTAAACAGCATTAAAGAGGCACAGAACTACCCTGGATTTTATTTCCACTCAAAATACACAAGGAAAGTGTGACTTTCAGGAGATGGAGCATGCATGTCAGATAATATTCATACATAGGAAGCACCCAAATAAAACCTGTGCTGAATGACTGTTTTCAACTTAATACAGCTGTTGTTAATGAGTACCACCTACAATGTCAAAGAACTAAATCTTTAAGACTGGAATCAGAAAAGGTCTTCTCTTTCCAATGTTGACATTGTCAATCCACCTCAGTCATTTAACTTGACCTCTGCAAACCTAAGCATTACCCCGAGTAAAGGACCCAACACATAACTAAACTGAAATCCTCAGATGAATTACACCACACCTTTTATTAAGATAGGAGCTTCACCTACATGTTCCCAGTGCTAAAGAGGCCAATGAGTTGAACAGCTCAATAATCAGCTTTGAGAGGGTGGAACACATCCACGTTTAAAGCTGTTCCAGGACACCAGAAGCCCACAAGAAGGCCACTGACCCAAGCTGCGTGAAAAAGGCCAGCAGATACTGCCGGCTGCACAACCCTACTGCTTTGCATTCTGCCCCCTCCACTGCTCCCTACGCTCCGGGTGCAGCCATTTAGTTTATAAGGAAAGGCAGGGACGGAAAGTTTTGTCACTTCCAGCAGCGCCACCCTCGCACGAGGCTCGGCGGAGCGGCGGGAAGCGCTGCGGAACAGGGATGCCAGCCCGTGCAGCCGAGCGCGGCGGGGCCCGGCCGGAAACACGGGGATGGGGGGGCGACGGACAAGGAAGGAACACTTACAGCGGCGGCCACTGCCCCGCCGGCGTGCCGGCTCCCGGGCGTGTGCGGGGACACAAGGGNCCCGGGCCGTCCCGCAGCCCTGGGAGCGATCTCTTGCCGGGCGCGGTGCGGCTAACCAAGGGACGCCTGCTGTTAACAGAGCTGGCCTGCCCTCGCCAACTAGAGGTTGATTTGGTGGATGACAAGTTGCCCATCAGCCGGCAGTGTCGTCGTGGTCGGGAGAGCCAATGGTATCCTGGGATGCATAGGGAAGAGTGTAGCCAGAAGGTTGAGGGAGGTGATGCTGTCCCTCTACTCGGCCCTGCTGAGGCCACATCCAGAGTGCTGTGTCCAGTTCTGGGCTCTTCAGGATAAGAGAGACAAGGAACTAAATGAAGAGGGTCCAGTGGAGGGCCACAAAGATGATTAGGGGTCTGGAGGACCCCTCTTATGAGGAGAGGCTGCATGAGCTGGGCCTGTTTGGTCTGAAGAAGAGAAGACAAAGGGGATCTTAGCAATACATACAAATATCTCAAAGGCAGGTGCCAAGAGGATGGTGCCGGACTCTTTTCAGTGGTGCCCAGCAACAGGACAAGGACTGCCGCAGGTCGGTGGAGTTATTGGGAATATTTAAAAGATGTCACAGAGATGATTCATCATAGGATCGATCAGTCTCATTTTTATTTGATGGACAAGTAAAGGCATCAGTGGTTGTTGCAGTAGGTATGGCAGCAACAATGGTAAAACGTAAAAACTAAAAGCAAAAGCTAAAGGCTAAAGGCTCAAAGCAGTTACTTCGTTACAAGGCCTTATATACTTTTTTAAGCCAATAAGCAAATGCCACAAAGCTCGCTCGCATTTTTGTACCAATCATTATTCTTTCTATGTTCTACATGGTTTTACCGCAATGCGTACTTTTTTAACCAATCATCCTATTGCTATCCAGGCCTGCTGTATAGGCCTATATTGCTGCATTATAACTTTCTACTAAACTTTGCTATGACAGGGCTGGCTAGGTGCAGTTTCCTGGGCAAGATGAGGATGCACCTCAGTGGGAAGTTGTTCTGTTAGTTCTGCTAGTAAAATGAAGAGCCATGAAACATTTCCAGTGGTTTTGAGCACTGAAGCAACTCTCTAGCTCTTTAGAAATAGTAGATGTACCACTGGCTGTTAAAATCAGGACCATGAAATACTTCAGCTTCACAGTGTTTAGTTTCATCAGCCTTGCCTCTTGTTATGGACTTGGTCCACAGGTGCCCAGGCTACTGGATGAGGCGGGCATAAGGAGTCGGGTAGCAGGGAATGTGAGTGTCTCCACAACTTGTCTGGTACCAGAAGAATAATTAAATATTCACTAAAATAGGGATTCAAGCCTGGCTTTCTAATCAAGTGCCTTAACAACAACTTGACAAATTGATCTTCTGCTTCATCTAAGGCCCATGAACATTTAATTACTTATGCAACATGGAAAACCACTGAGAGCAAAAATTGGGAGTGTCTCTCCCAGAAATTCGAGTTGCATTTTCTAGGATATTTTCAAGGGTGGTGGGAAATTTGGATTCAAATCCTTGCTAACCAGGAGAAATTGCAAACAGATTTCCCTCCCACCAAGCAGTTGCTGTTATCCTTGGATTATAGGGACCTTCTGTCCCCACTGGACAAATTGTGCTTGGCAGGAAATTTGAGAATGTAGTTTGAAAATCATCCTGAGGAGAATGATTTGGCTTCGTTTTGTGAATGTGTTGTCAGATGAAAAATCATTTGCACCTGGTGGGCTAATAAAATGCTTATTCTTCGAAAACCACTGGCCTGTGGAACCACACAATGCTTCTTCTGTAGAAGAATAACTGGAATGTAGCCAGCTCAGTTATGCCAAATTTTACAAGTTCACCAGGTGGTCAGGTATGACCTTGGGGTCGCTGACCACCAGAGACCACTGAAGAGACCCCCAGCACAGAAGAACACATGCACAGAGAGGAAGGAACATATGTGAGTGACTTCAGGGAAATTATTATCAATGTATGTTTATTCCAGGAAAATCAATAAGTATGTATGTAAAGAATAGTATACAAACAGGAACTTTTTCTGTGCTCAGCATGCACGATTTCTGGAGGAGATATCCCTTCATGCATCTGGTGAATAAAGAATGCTTGCTTCTTTATGCTACACTGCTGTTAGGGAGTTCTTTTATTTTTCCTGAGTTTTGGTAGCAAATACCTGTTAGCATGTCAGGAATGAGGCCACACTCTCTTTGAAGTTTAAAAACTGATTTATTAAATAAAACGGCCAAATTCCTTAATTAAAAAAAAATCTCACCTGGATCCACAGCGATTGAAAACACTTACAGCCAAAACGGCTATAAACCCAAAACAAAGACCCACAGTGCTGGGTCTTGCTTGGGTTAGCCCCAGGCAAAATAGTTTAACAAGTAGGCTCAGGATCCCCAGCACCGGGCCCTGCCTGGGCTAATCCCGAACAAAGCGTTGCAGAGGAAAAGCGCAACAACCAACAGAGGCAAAAAGCGCTCCTCAGTCTGTGTTCAGTGTTTTATATTCCTCTGGCGCCTCTCATCACCGCCCACTATCCCGCCTCCAAAGTAGGAGATGATTGGTGGAGTTCTTTCAAAGTCCAACTCATCGGTCCTGGTTCAGGAGATGATGTAAGGCCTTTCGACCAATGGCTCGCTGGTTCCTAGGGGTGCAGTCTCTGGGTAATGTCGTCTGAGTTTCTGGCGGGAAACTTCTTCATTGAAATTCATGGTTACCGTGGAGCTTGGTGACAGGTTACGAGTTGGTTTTCTAAATATAGCACTTTGGCTATGGGTGAAGGGTTTTTCTCTCTGGAACACAGCTAAACTTAGAGATGAATTCAAAAGATATCATAGGGTTTTTCAATATAGTTTAAACTCTTGAACTTTGTTTATAACATAAAAGTAATACTTAACACTTAAAAATTAAGGAACATAAATTACAAATTCTCTTAATCTCAGGAATTAATTAACATCTTAATTAACTATTAACAACTTCGTATTTTAAATTAATTACTTATCACTTCATAAATGCAAAACCCAAGCCCTCGGTTTTATGTATGACATAGCAGAAAATATACGGTCACAAATACTGGACTCAGGAGCCTGTATGACATCTGGATGCCTACTTGCCCTTGTGAATTGCAAACTTATTTAGAGCAGGTCTGATTGAAATGGTTTTTAAAGCGTGAAAAACTGCTAGAAATCTCAGTCTTTCCAAAGTAATTGGAACATACTAGCACTGGTAGGAGCATTAAAAAAATATCTCTGACACAGCCAGATCCAGTACGGGGTCTTCTGTTTGAGGACTGCATCCACACTACCCGTACTCAGGAAGGACTTTCTGACTAAGTCTATCTGCAGTAACCAAGGGAAGGCTGAGTCCAAAATCAATGTGCCACTTTGGTTAGGTTTAAATATGTGTCTTGAATCCAGATAAAACCACTATTTGTAACAGTTCAGTTTGAGGAGATCTGAGATATGCAGATACATATACATATAGATATGTAGATATAAACAATGAAAATACACATTACTTTGCAAATACTAGAAAAGGAATGTATCTTTCTCGTTCAGGAAAACTGTAGGCTTAAGCAAAAGCTGCACTATAGCAGCCTTAGAGGATTTTTTTTGGTGTGTTTTCAGTGCACAATATTGTCAAAAATAAGGACAATCTCACGTCCAGGATTAAAATAAAAATTGGTTTATTAAAGAAAAGAACTTGTGGTCGCGTCTCGCAAAAGAAATGAACAGAAAAGGGTAAAAACCCAGGTCACCAGATCAGAGATCTAAATTGCCAGTATGGCGCAAACCCCTGCGGCAGAGGGCTGCGGTGTTGGAGCAAGATTGCAGTTAGATCACAACCTCAAAAGTAACTGCGTCTCAAGGACAAGGCCTTTCTCCAGCACCAGACTTCCCCTACGCTAACCCACGGAGGAAAAAGCAAGGCGAGCCTGGGACGGGGCTTTTTATTGCCTGCTTTCCCCGCCCAGGAATGCCCCTGCCTGCCCCCTGCCCTGCCCCCATGGTCCCAAGCAATTGGTGGAATTTAGATGTGAGGTCATTCCTTCCGTCCAATGGCTCAGCTGTCCTCTAGGAGTAGTTTTATGGCGGGAAGGAGCCTCATTAGTATGCATGGTTACCATGGAGCCCAGTGACAGAGGAGCAGTGGGGGTGTTATTTTTAGAAAATGGCAGTTAGAAATCCCAGTTATCTGGAGAGCTTTGGATCCATTTCATAAATTAAAACAGGTTTAAATATACACTTAAAAAACATCAAATAAATACAGAAAGCATTCTTCCAGCCTAGGAAAACATTGCCATACCTGTGGAGTGTGGAACAAGTGTAATTTTTAAACATTTAAAGAGAAGTTCGGAAGTTTAACTTTTAAATCATCAACAGGGGACAGGGAACAACTTGGAAATATATAAGAACAACTAGAACCTCTTAAATTTATTAACCTTAATAATTAAAACTCTGAACTTTTAATTAACTTGGTTGATTTTGTGACAGGGGTTTTAAATGAGCAAAAGTCAATTAACTAATTTCATATATAACAATATGGTTCAAGTTTCTTACTGATGAAATAGTGATGTACAGACCTCTTTAATTTAACTGCACTTTTTTAAGGATATGTGTATTGTCATCACTGTTGACTGTTCTCACTTTGCAAACATGACAGCCTTTTCCAGGGACTGGGAGAATGCATTGTTCTAGCCTACAGAAAATAAACCAGAATATCATCATGAGCCTAAACCAACCTGTTTCTTGCTCCATATTTATTCAAAATCTACCTATTTCTTGAAAGAAGAGCTGTTCTCTGACAAACAGCATCTCCCGTGGCTGTCCAAATGCATACAGCACGGCACATTATCATCATCCTTCCCATTTACAATAAATCACTCTCGATTGCTCTTGTCAGGTGAAAAATGATCTACCCGAATACTGGAGGCTTGTTTTATTTGACATTAAACATGAGCCAAGTAGTTGCCTGACACTGTTTGGAGCCACCTGAGGGGGCACAGTGTCTTTCCTGCAGATGTCGAAGTGAGTCTTCAGCTGCAGGTCTCCCCGGCTGGCTCCCTGCTCCCAGGGAGATAGCCCCAAACTGCAGCTGTGAGCAAGCGTCGGCCAAGGCAACGAGGGGCATTTTTTATGGGTTCCAGGAGGATTTATTCAACTGGAGGGTCCAGGGACAAAAAGCGATCTGAGGGTGGGGTCCAAAGGTTTTATACTCAGGGAAAATGGGGCGGAGAAAAGGGTAACATCCTGAAATAAAGGAGTGGGCCGGTCACCGTTGAACAGGGTTAACTGGTTTAATTATGACACCGAACCCGGGGAGCTAAGTGAAGGGACTAGCCCTTCTCCACACTGAAGGCAGAGGTACTCTCTATGGAGTAGCCCACCACAGGAGAAGAGGACACACTTGCTTCTTGGTGGCTCCTTTTATATAACTACCGACTCCTCCCATTGGCCTTCCCCCTAAGTCCACAGTCCATTGGTCGGTTTTTCCTGCCCCTAGTCTGCTGATTGGCTCGTGTCTAGGGTCTGCCTTCTACTTCACGGGGTGTCGAGTGATTCGTTGTCACCATGGGCCAGACTCGAAAGACGATTGTTTCTTGACGCTGTCTATCCAGAGGGGCTACAGGGGACCCCTTTGGAGTCCCTCTCATTCCGAGTGCTGCGTCCTGGACGCCCACCCCCATTTTAGCCCCTTTCCAAAGCCCAAACTGAACAATCTGAACTGAGAAAACCTGAACCCAAACCCATACAACCGAACCGAGAAAAACAATCATTTATAACACATCCCATCGGGTTAAGGAAAAGGGGTGGAGTCAACTGAAAGACAATAAATGGGGACAACTTGGAGGAGGGAACAAGAACAAGGAACCAATGGGTCATCAAAGGTAAAGGAACTTAACAGAACTTATGAATAGTAAATGAGGGATATGCATATGTATATATCTTTACATAAGATGGGGAGGAGAACAAGGGAACCAATAAACTTAGGACATTCAAAACAGGAGCGCTAGGGTTTGTGGGAGCTCTCCCTAACGTTGAGGCGGGAGTCAGACCTTGGTACCCTCAGTGACAATGCATCAAGAATTGATAGCTTGTGCTCCATCATCTTGTTCTGTCCCATCCGTGACCACTGCAACAGTTACCTTCTTGTGATTCATTAATGAATTTTATTTGCTGCTAATAAGAAAGTTTAGTGTAAAAATACTACTGTGAGTCTCACTAAACAGAAAATTACAAGAAGGGGTATTTTTATAGCAATTTATTCACATAATGTTTCAGGATTATTCATATTTAACACCTTTAACAAGTGTTGTGCCTCATACTTAAGTTCTAAAAAGTAAAAAATACTGGAAGTAATTGCTGAGTACTTTAATAAACAATTCATGACTAATATTTTGGTGCCAAACCTGACAGCAGTGGCAATTATTTGGAGCAGTTGCTCTATGTAATGAGTACTTGAAACATTGAGAAGAGGACAAAACACAGTCTAACAAGTGGACTCTAGTCTGCTCACAATTAACAAACTATATTTACAAATCACCTTTTAATTGATCACAAGATACCGATCACAAAGAAATAAAAGACATGAAGATTATATTCTGGAGTGACTAATATTGCCATTTACTAGCATAGTTGATAATATTAATTACTATGCCCATTATCTTGTAATTAGTATGATCTTGTAACTAGTATTTTCTCCATCCTGTGAAGTCAAAGCAGATTAGAGCTTGTGCATAAATTCTTTTTCAACTGCACTGTGAGGTTGTGCTGTTAATGAATAGTAGGAGCCCATGTTAAAAATTGACCTCTTCTTTATATCCACAAAAAGAAACAGTAATGTGAGTATGGCACTTTGCTGGCACAGCAAACTATGCTGTTAAATATTAGTTGAAGACTATATTTGACAATTGACATTGAAGGTGCATTTGATGAAGAGTGTGCACAATTTTGATAATAGCTTGAAACTTGATGTTGGCTGCTTTCAAACTCCTTTGAATATATGGCTTGCCTTACACTGTTAATTATTGTTTGTGGCAATAGGGACTGAAACCCAGTTAAGCTAAAAGGTCTACCAACACAAAGGAAGAGACATCCTGTATTTTAGAGAGTTATCATGTAAAGAAACAACAGACACACTTATTATCGAGGGAAAAGGTTTAACAAAGAGGCAGCAGGATTAATGTGGTGACAACAAGGATCTTCCACACACCTTCACAGTACTAACAGTGGTATGTAAGTAATAACTGTTATAAATGTATATAAATTTTATAAAGGAAACAAAAGCAAGGGTGAGTAAGAAAGCAGAGTGGAGAAGGTAGTATAAAAGCAGGTGTGCATAAAACATCTTTAGAATCTGGGAAACTTGCATACCTCAGTCTTTTAAATTTTATTTTGATGGCTTTCACAGGGGTCCTTACCACCAAATTCTTGATATAATGGTTGTCTTAATTTGGCCTTATGGTTTGATACAAGTTTGGCCTGATCATATCCTAAAATAGTCATTTAAATATTGGAGAAAGAGACTGAAAAGTCTTGCCTTCAGAAAATCTTTCTCAATGAGCACAAGAAAATTATTTGTTGCCCCTGAGACTGAGGTTTTCGTTATGCTCAAGGAGGAGATCAGCTTAATGTGAATCCTTCCAGCTAGTACACCAAGGGGAAATTGAATGGAGTGAATCATCATAAAAAACTCCTGTTCACACTCTGATCTCCAAATGTAATGTAAACAAAGAATTTAAATAAACTTATGCATAATTTAATATTTTCTTGCAGGCCTATAATTTAATTATATGAAGTGACTTGCCACTAGCAAAATGAAAGAAAAGGCCAGGAACACACAAAGAAGCTACAGGGTAGAACTAAATATAAGCAAATGAGTGTCTAGAGAATATTTTATAATAGGACAGATAAGCTGTAAAACTTCTGACGTATAATTGGAAGAGAACAGCTGCATGGAATGGCCTGTGGTGCTGTACCCCCTCCAGCCCTATATATGTCAGAAAGAAATACAATTGTATTCCTTAACTATACAGGTTGCTCAGTGCCAAAATAAGTTTCACTTGTAAACTGGAGATGTCTTGACTTTGCAGTGTGTATCCTCTCTCTTCTAGAAGAAGATGTAGAAAGCTGACAAGGTCCAGTTTTCCGAGCCTGCTGCCCGCTATAAGGCTTTGGGGCCACTAGAGTGTGAAGGGTGTCCAAGACACAGCTGCTGGCCCCTCAGCTCTGCTGGCAGCCTTCACCGTCCTGCCAGATGTGACCCTGCATATCACCAGCTGCATCTGTCACATCCATAAGAAGCTACAGGAATGCACTGAAATCTTTGGCTGCAGTCTATGTAGTTTTTTCAAACAATACCAAAAATAAATATGATAGAGGCTTCAGATCTGCAGTCATATGACATTCAGCTTCCTACATAATTTGATTCAAAATCTGCAAGAAATGTTATGCAGGGATAGTGAGGACATGAACTGGAGAGCCTGACAGAAAGATTTATGTAAAACTCTCTCTTTTGGGCCAGTAAGAACTGTCTCAGCCTTTAAGGAGCACACACGGCTCTCTGAGAAGGCACTGATTGAAACTGAATGTAAAGTGACTTAACATAGAAGTGTGACAAAGTCATCTCCCCCTTTCTTAACTGCCCTCTGGTTACTGAATCTGGGAACAAAGATCTCAGAACTGGACTGAGAAAATAATAAATTAAAGTGATTCCATTCAGAATTCATTTTTTAAAAACCCAGTGTAATTCTTTCTTTCAGCTTCCTTCAGCAAGTTCACCACGTTTCCTACACTAGGAACTGAGCTGTGAAGAAGTCATTATTTACTCTCTCTAGCTGAGGTTCTTACTCCATGTTTTGGCAAGGAAGAGGGTACATGCAGTGAAGACAGAATTTCTATTTCAAAACACTTTAAAATTGTTGAGATATCAGGGTGATGGGTGACATATAAAAACCACCATGCCAGGTTTAATGAGGGAAGTACATATATGTTTTTATCAAATAAAGCTGTTGCCATTTTGAAATCAAAGCGGCATTTTGGATCAACTGTTTGTGAAAACCCTTTTGATAGCACTTGTTGGCGTGTGCATTGGATCTCTGGCACACCCTGTGCCTGTTCTGTGCAATCAGACCATCATTTCAGCACCAGAGTGTTGAGGAAAAATGTCTGAAGCACCTAATTTAAAGACCAAAATTCAGCATTGCTTTCACAGGAGTCAAGAGTTAAGTTTTCTCCCAATTTGATATGTGTCTAGTAAATTACAGACTTGAATATGAGAAAGATTTAACATTTTATCTGAGTATTTGGCATGACACAGACCAAAGAATTTCCAACCAAAACATTACATTGTGTGAAAGTGAGTGATCAGAAAAACAATTTCTTGAAAAGGTGTTCAGATTATGTACTAATCTCAGTTTTCACAAGAGCAATAATATGATACTTTATCCAAAAAGTATACCATTGCAGCTGAGAAGAGGACATACTGCTCAACACATCATTCTGTAATATATGCATTACATGCCATAAATGACTTAACTGTTTCTAACTCTTACTACTAGCAGCTATAAATTCTGAAAGATAACTTTCCTCAGCTTAGCAATGTATTAGAGGTTTTACTCCCATGAGTTAGACTCTTGTGTTGATATATTCATAATCTATGAAGAAGCAATACAAACAAATACGCTTGTTTATAATATTATAAAATGCACACAATAAATAAATAAATAAATAAATAAATAAATAAATAAATAAATAAATAAATAAACCACATAGCATTTAATTTGTAAATTTTGCAAGTTTGGAAACATTTTTCTGAAGTTACTCTAAAATTGTAAGAAGAACATCAATTAAGAGGAACTGTTCAAATTCTAAACCATGATTCACCATCTGCATTGGTAATATGAAATGTTTTAATACTTGAAAGAAAGAAAATTACAACATCCACAAAAAATATGTTTTAGGAATAGTATTAAGGCTAATTCAAGTCATTCAGCCTTTGCTAATAAAATCTAAACAATTGTCTAGGAATGTGCTGGTTTTGGCTGGTTAAACCATGACAGTGATTTATCAAAGTTTTTATGAATCTTTACCTTTGAGAACAGTAAGTGGAACTAGAATTTCCACTGGTTTGCTCATGCTTTGCCTAATTTACAAGCCTTTTGCTTCTTTGATACTAAGTTTCTGTGGCTAAGTGTGACGAGGCAGACAAAAGACCTGGATCTGTGTCCCAAGACTAATTTGCAGGTCACAGCCTCTCTGATGTTCCCAGTTGATAAGCGACTGCCAATCGTATGCAAATATAGAACAGTAGTAACTTGAGAACTGAAAATTTTTGCAGGGAGAAGGGGACCATAATGACTCTCTGAAACCTGAAGGTTAACAATGAATGAATTCTGGGTGTTGTCTTGAGTACTCTCCAGGCAAGGTGCATGTTTGCCACCGATACTGAAATAAACAGCCAGTTACCTTTAGCATGTTAACTGGCTTATTAATTAAAACCACAACAACTGAGGACGGGACCCCAAGATAAGCCCAAAGGTCCACGCGACAAAAACAGAACAGCAAAACAGCATGCGCTACATCAAGCGCTCCAAAATCAGGTGGGCACCGTAGGAATACCACGGGCAGCCCACCTGAGGAGTCCTTATAGTCTCTCTCCAAACAGGATTGGTCCGTTTTTCAATCCACTCTCTGATTGGTCCATTTGGTGTGTCTCCGATTGGCTCGTTCCAGGGCGCATTTCTGGCCAATCATTTTCCAACAGCCCCATCTCATTGGTTGTCGTGTCCTCCAATCGTGGTCGAGAATGATGTCATTAGTTCTGTGGTGATGTTCTAGAAAATTCCTTCCGTCTGTTCCCTCATATTATCCCCATCTAGTGGTTACATCAAGGTATTACACCCGTACATCAACACGCATTATAACCCAATTAACATTAACTAACAACTTATCCACTTATGAAAACTCAGCCCCAACATAATAACTCGTTAACTTGATAACTGGCAACCAGGTTATGAAAGCCATCCCCCTATAACAGATACCACACAATAATGGTCGCAGAAATATCTGAAAGTATCACCAAAGAAGCCTATTTATTTATGAGGATCAGAAGTAAAAAGTTCTAGTAGTGTTCCTGAGACTATTTTGGTGTATGCATGGGTGAAAATCATGACTGGGTGATCTGCATGATCATGGTGATGTTGCAAGGGTTCAAGCTTTCAACAGTCTTACAAAAAAGAAGAAAACTGGAAAGTGCGTGTCAAGTAAGTCTTCTTGACATACAGGCTTTTTTTAGTCTGTGATATTCTTTCAACAATATCAGACAATTTGCCTTTTTGATAGAGGACCTGGTTAACTCTCTTCTCAAGGACAGTAGATACTTCCCATTGGACTTCACTGCTTGTGTAGGGTGGGGTCTGGCTTTGTAGGTGGCAGATAAAACTCAGTGCCCTGTTTTGAACTGGTGAGCAGTCCCAGTGATATGATTTTATCTTGGGGGAAGTTTTCTCTTATTCCCACAAGCTCCGTTTGGAGGACTGGGTTGATAAAGTAGGCTGCACAAGCTTGTTTTATGGGGAATCTGGGATTCTTTGAGAAATCGCTAATTCCTTTTCTCAAGTGAATTGATGTAGTCATGTTTCACTGGCGTGCAGTAGATGGCAGCTGCATATAGCTCTTTTATGATCAAAATACATGTGAAAATAATCCTTGAGAATTTCATATTTTTCCTAGGCACTCTATTTAACAGACATGTTGTTTCACTAGTCAGAGTTTGTAAGAGAACTTGCTGCTTAGGGAATGACATGAGTGAGGAGGTGTTAGGTAGGCAGATTCATCTCTGAGTAGTGGTTTGTTACTGCCAGTTTGTGCTTGAGGGAAGAGGTGACTTAACTTGCTATGTGGCAGTCACTGGTTGATTTTAAAATCTGGCACTAGGAAATGACATCACAGGTAATAAATATCTCTAGATTGTAGCCAAATATGGCATTGAATGTGTTCAGGTTTGCAGCCATAATCAATAGCAACTTGTGAAAAACCTTTAGTAGGGAAGGATATTGGTTTTGCTTGTACACTGTCTGTGGGCATGTTAAATCTTTGATAAAATGAATCTTGATCAATCCTTGAGCGTTTGCGGTTCAGAAATGCAAGCAAAATTCAATGACTATTTAGGCAAATCTACCTCGATGTAAAAGTAGGTACCATCATTTTGACTTAAAGTTGGCAGAATAATCAAATAGTTTTGTTAAACTAAGTTGCCCCAGGATCTAGAAAAAAAAATCTAATAAAAAATAAAAAGGCACAGAAGATTATGTTTTACTTAAGATAAATAAAGCACACAATGAAGCAAAGCAGTGATGATAATTTAATTTATTGAGGGCCATGGCATAAGTCACTCATGGTTTAATTTTCTCATATTAATCAAAAATTTGCTAACATTGCCTCTGTGTCTGTCATTATCATATCATAATGTCTGCTAAATTAATTCCCCATCCTTCTCTATTTAAAATTTCACCCCCTACCAATAGAAACCGTGTTTATATTGCACACAATTAATGGTACTTTTAAATCTATATATAAGTATGTACATTTATAGTAAATATAATCAAGTACAATTTCAGACCTAGAAAATCCAAAATAACTCAAGCAGTTTTACAACATCATCTTAAACTATTACTGTATATTTTGTATAAAATATAAACTGTATATTCAAGATCATATTAATTAATCATGAGCTAACTAATGTACGCTGAAAGACTAATATTGAGAGAACAAATTACCTTCATCTCTAAAGCTTTAGTTGAGTGCTAACTTGAATAACAATCTGCACAAAGATACAGGCAGTACTGTGTCCTGAGTACATATTAATAGCTACAGATCCTGTGCTACCTGCTGGAAAAAGGCAAGAGCTGTCATGGGAGCTGTGGAACTTCTAATTTATTATGAAGTATTTATATTGCAGTGTCATACAGAGACTCAAACTATGGAAAAATACTGCCTTTCCAGCTGTCTCTAGATGTTTACCTTCTGAGGGGACAGAAGGCTTACAAATGCTATGTTAATATAATACTGTGATTGAACTGGGTTTTAATTTCTGTAAGAGTGAAGATATAAACAAATACATTAAAATAAAACTTATTTTGCACTGAAGCAGTGTTATTATACTGAAGTATTGCAAGAAAATAAGAGAGCAAATATGCAAAATATCAGGTTTAGCTTATGCAAATTTTCTATATATTTATTCCAGCAAGAATTATTATCACTTGGTTGTGTCCAAATCAAGCCTAGTACAGTAAAGCACAGCTCTGGAAATCTCAGATTTATAGCTCAGAATATCTGCTTACATCTGTGGTGAATTTGTTCTGTTGAGCTTGTATTAACAAATGCCAACTGCCACGTACTGAGAACTTACCATTTTACCATTAGTTCATCATGGGATCACCCACATATGCCATAACAGAAATATCCACAAAATAAGTTCGTGTCATAATAACTCAAAACTGCTATGTTTGCTCATTCTTTATTGCCATAATATATATTTATTTTTTCATCTGTTTTCTTTCCATAATCAAAGACATTCATAATCTCTTCCTTTCCTCCTTTCCTTTAAGTTTTCTGTACACTGGATTTTTTAATAAAATAAGCACCACATAGGTCTGTGGGACAATTCTTCCATTAATGGAGGCAAATTGAACAAATGACTTTACAAAAGAACATTGCAATACTTTCTGCCTGAAGATAAAATTCAAGACTGGGTTTTATGAAGTTACCCATAATGTTTAACAGATTTTCTTCTGTGTTTGAGTTCATATCTCTCTGGTGAGCACTCCATGTTTCTCTAGCACAAAAAAAGATGTGTCTCTGCTAGAACTAGGCAACACTTTGGACTTTTGGAGGCCTGGTCTTTTCTCCCCTCTGCAAAGAAGAAAGAAGTCACTGGAAAAGGTTTAAAGACCTTTTCCTGATGTGTTTCCTCTCATAACTTTCTGTTGGTTTTAATGGGATAGGAGCTTGAGCAAAGGTAAAGAATGGAGTTGACATTTTCCAAGCAGCATAGGGACAGAGTGATAATATTGCTTATCCTGCAACACCCTGAGTGTACATTGTTGTCAGGAGAAAATCATTGCAAATGCTATAGTTAATGGTTGGATTCATACACAACTTTGGCATCTCATGACACTTCTTGCCCCTCTGTTTTTCCACTGCTTAGTGTACGTAATGAGATACATTCTTCAGTATATGAGGGAATTAGTGAAACTGACATCTCTATTATCTTTATGCCCTGGATTTTCCATGTTCAGTCACGTGACATTATGTTGGGATTTTTTCTCTTTCTCTCATACACTCCTTTCACTGCTGTACATGTCTCCCTGGGAGTGAGATGGGCTGCCTTGTTTCTTTCCATAGTACAGGGGATGGTCTGCATTGTGACACCAGGAGAGCTTTTTTGCCTACCCAGACCTCTGCTGTTGCATGCAGATAGCACAACATCTGTGCTGATTGTCAATATCATCTTTCTGGAGCTAGAAAAGAGCATGTGGTGTGTAGATCGCAGGTGCCAGAGCAGGTATTTTTAGATGGTTGTCCCTTTGATACCTGTTATCTATGGTGTGTGGCTGTGAGGAAATTGAACTTGATCAGTCATGCAGAGTCCTTTCCAGTATTAAATTCTAGCTGGGGGAACTACTTTACCTTGGCTTTTCCTTTTCATCCAGTGCTCAAAATCTGATATACCTGATACATTATCTAATGGTCATCTTTTTCAGTCAGCCATGCTGACAGAATTTTAATTACACTTCTGTATAAAAATCAGTTCCTGTGGATCTGGCTGCTGGACAAGTGGCACAGACTGTAAATGCTAAGGTAGAGGGAGTCACCTTGTCTCAGTTCTGTCTTGTACCTGTATGAATCTATATCACTAATGTTGTGGAGGGAACTGAAACTCTCAAATAACCTGGGAATTCAATGGAAGTCCAAGAAGAGACCTTCTTGTTATGCATTTGTATTTTTCTAAAGAAAGAGTAAAAATTGACAGCAATTTCGTACAGTTTCATTCACAATCAGTTATTCTTGAAAGTTTAACCAAAAAGAGTTAGTGTTTAAAAGGACCCTTTTCAATGGAAAAACATCACTCAATCCTCTGCTGTTTTGGTAAATGTAATTGTTAGTTTGCATGTGAGATCTCTGTTGATTGTAATTCAGGGAGAACATGATGACATTACTTCTCCTAGTTTCCATTTTCCTGTTTCATGCCATGTATGAACTACTACTTACTGCTTAGCACATATGTATCAGTTTTGGTCATCTGAAGATTAGATTGCAGTTGAGTTTTAGCAAGAGGCCTCTGAACTGGCACATGAAGCGGCTGTGTTTTCAGAGATACACTGGGAAGGCAAAAGGCATTGGAAGAGAGGGATTACAATAACGTGTACTCTTAGGGCCTAAATGGGCTCATCACTGGAGATGAGTGACCTGTTTCTGTTTGACTGGACTACTTTACTGTAAAAATGAAGGTGTTATTTGCAGAGAGATTTACCATAGCTCTTCAAAATTTTATGACTGCCCATGCAGTCTTTCTTAAGCATTCCCAGGATAAACATATCAGCCATGGGGATGTTCTTGGCATTTCATAGCCTGACCTCTTGACTGTTATAATTGTGTAAGATAAAGAAAAATTATAATAACATAGCAGATCAGCATGTTTCACCTAAGTGTTGCTTCCATTTTTCTTCATTTTTAATTCCACTGAAGTTTAAATGTGACAGTGATGGCTCATGGGATAGTTCTGGCAGTCCATCAGAGTGGCCTTTGGCTTTTTTGGTTACTTTAGAGTGTGGAGCTTTCCACTGATAATTTGCTGGTTTGACTTTCAATGAATACAGGGAAACAGAGTAACATTTATGTATATTTACCCACTAATTCATTCAAATATCCTGGTTCTTACACCACTACTATTCATGGTAACCATGAGTCCTTGATTTGTGAAGCATTACAACACCTCATTTCAAAGCATGCAGCTTTACATAAATCATTATAATTTTTTATTTCATGCTCATCTATATCTTTAGGTACCTATAGGGTGGTAGAACTTAAAATATGCCTCTGTTTGCCTTAGTTCATGTGTTGATTATAGCCACCAGATAGATCTTACTCTGCTTGTTCAGTAAAGCACATTTATCTTGGCTATAGCTATAGTTTGTTTTCTCAAAGCGATCAGCCTTTCCAGCAGTCTTCTGCTTTTACTTTGTCGTGTAAACTGAAATTAAGAGATTGAAAATAGAATTACGAGTTCTAAACCCAGGAAAATGTAAAAGTAGTAACTACCCATTTGGCCAAGATTTTACTTCCTTTTTTCTGTAAGAGTACACCTGCTTACTTCTCTAGGTAAAATGACTTTTCCCAGTTTTTTAATCTTAAACTTACAGAGCAGATTGAAACCTAAGAGGAAGACCAAGAATCCTCTCTTCTTCCCCAGTTTACAGAAATGTTAATAGAGTCTGAGCTGTGGAGTCTTCCTTATTAATAGTTATGCAAACCTTTTAAGAACTTGGGCAATAGACTGAGATAACAGGGCTGGCAGTATAAGAAAAAACCCCACAAACCACAAACAAACATCTGAAACAGAATCCAAAGTAAAAACTGAATGGCAGTGAGAGCTGTCACCTCAGACAAGTTTAACAGCATGCTCTTTAGTGACTGTACAAAATTATAGGCAAAGACAAAGATTTTATCTTTGGAAGCAACCCACCAGATTTTCTCGGCAGAGAAGAAGGAGGAGACAACATACCACACAAGAGCTATTCAGCCAGCAAGACACCGAAGCTCATTCAAAAAATAAGTAAGAGTTATCCCAACAGTTGCAGTGTATGTCCTCCTGCAGTCAAAACTCAGATCTAGAAAACAGAGAGTTACATTTCCAAAACAAGTGTGCAAAATCAGATTTTAAATACATCCTAGTATAGAGGTGGACTGGTATTCTGTCATAGTGAGATTCCCAACATTTCGCTGACTTATTTTATTCATTCAAACATTCTCCTTATTTTAGAGAAATGTTATTTTTCATTTTTATATCTTTCTTTTTTACTTCATATCTCTTCAGAGCTCTTTTTTATTCAGACCATCAAGCAACAAAACCCTTTACCTTTTCCCTGTTGTTGATATCCTCTGCCAGCATATCAGTACATTGTTATTCAGATTCTGTCGGCCTCTAAGAACCATCCCTGGCTTGGTTTTAAGAAGGAAAGGGCTGTTGTGACCAGGGTCTGAAGATAAGTAGCTCATGGAACACGGGCTAAAAAAGTGTGCACAGCGTTGTGCAGAAACCCTGTATCCTCCTGCCTCAGTCCTATCTGTCAAGTACCAGTCAGCTTTGTAAGGCTTTCAATGAGACCAGCAACAAAGGTGGCACATGGGAGTTTAATTTCTTCCTTTAAAATCCCCAGTCTACCTTTTCATTAAAAAGTAATGCCATACATTCCCCAAGCCATTTTAGATAGCAATGCTTTTATAAAAAGCATTCAAACAAAAGGAGTTCAGTGGGAAGCAAGAGCACACTTGCTAAACATTTGTGTAATTAATGTAAAATCAGGACACACAAGTTTGCTGACAAGATAATTTAACTCTGAGTAGAGGATATAATCTCTATCAACAGGGTATACCTCCAGCAAAATTCATTTATATTAAGCAAAATAACCTTAGCTCATGCCCAGTCAGAAATTCTGTACTTATTCAGACAGGCCTTTGTGTATGGAACCTGCATTCCCTGGCACTAATGTTAATATATTAAAGTGAATGAAATACGTGTCATTCATTGGAAATGATGAGATTATTGGTGGGGGGAAAAAAAAAAAAGTGGAACAGCACAGGCTTTTTCCAGGTCCAAAACTACTTGTTTTATATTGTAGACAAGAAAAAGCTAAATTAGTGAAAGAAAAAAATGGGCTAAATGTGAGAACAGGTTAATTTACTTTAAATGTATCATTAAGCATTCATAAATCTGATAGTTGCCAGAAAAGCAATCAGTGTGTTTCTTCATCGCCACAGCAGCCTATTGCTCATTTGCAGCTTTTGTCTTTGGGAATGCAGGAGGTCAAGAAATCTATCTATTGCTTAACTCTGTTTTCATTTTTAACTTTAAGTGTGGTTCATCCAATTTAAGCTTCTGTGTGGAAGGATCAAATGACACTGTGTAAGTGTCAGAATTGGGTTATAAGCCAAACAACTATGGTATGATGTAGGATATGCAGAGGCTATTGCCTGAGCTAAGATTTGGTGCTCACTGCAGTCTTCAAGTTACTTGCAGAACTGCGACTTTAAAAGTTTCAGACATATACTGATAAACTGGAGTTATTCCTCAAAAGCTTGAGTAGCCCTAGGTTTGTAGTTGAAAAGCTTTCAAACAGTTAAAATCTGGCATGGGGGTACTGTTCCGTCTCACAGCAGTTCCGACTGTTCAGCTAGATTTATGTGACCAGACCAAAGAAGCCCGCATGAGATGCAGTGAGACGTGGGAGCAGGTGTCTCACAGCCAGCTTTAGATGGGGGGCTCTCAGGAATCAGTGCTTTAACAGGAGGTATGCCTGAGTGGAAGTAGGACTGGGAACTCAAGGTCTTTTGCCTTGAATGCTGAAACTCCTGACTAAAACATCTGCTTGGTACGTCAGTTAGAATTCCCTATGGAAGGCCGTTTCTACATGACAAAAAATGGGAGGAGTGGCAGGGACTTCTTAAATTAACGTAACCAGTCATTTCTGGGTTTGAAAAAGTCGAACAATAAGAATGTCTCAGTGGTTTCTCGGCAAATTTTCAATTCTAATTATGCAATATTATTGCCTTCCTAATACTTTATTATTATCCTGGTATTACGAAGGCAATAATATAGCATACCTTGATAAATTATGGTTAAGTATGAATGTTTTCAAGTTTACGAGCTGAAGATGGTATTACATAGAGTTACTACATAAAAATCAGGGAAAATGAAGTTGCTGTGCAGGACTGCAAAAACATATTTTAAAAGACAATGTTAGCATTGGAGAAACTATCTCTATATTTCTGCCATGAGATTTTCACAGCTGTTGTGAGCATCTCCTTTCATAAGCTGCACTGGTTCCTGTTCTAAAGTAGTGCAATAATATTTTTCTTCTGTTCTTGTTTCCCTGTTTGCCTGTCCTCCCCTTTTCACTTTTTCTCTTCTCATTATCTAGTTTTTTATATGATTTAATCTCATTCTTTTGTTTCTAAAAGCACTTCTGTATTAAATCTCAAATTGAAGTATTCCCCAAAATGCCATTAAAAAACACTTGCATGAAACTGGTTTAATGCTCAGATACTTCATAAAGAAGCAGCCACCTACATCTTTTTATCCCCCAAAACCTGTTCTGTCTGCTCTGTGAGATCCCAGGATCTTACTAATCTGCAGGTGTCAGTCTTGACATAGCTCTTTAAGACCTTTTCAGCTATGAACACCTTTTGCTTGCAGCCATCCACATACATAAAAGTTAAATGGATATGGAGAGACACATCATATCATGTGTAAATCAGAACAGAAGTATCCTTTTGGCTGAATATGAGACAATGGATATTAGACCTCACAGTTTTTGTCTGTAGAGCAGTCGTCTCCCAATTGGCATTGCTGCACCCCATGGGATACACAAGACAAGACACTGTGGTGCAGGAAGAAAGCATATTTCTTATTCTGAAATGTTGTTTGTCTTTATGTCATAAATTTTTCATTTCTATTTTGTTTATATTTTATTATTGTGCCTAACATTAGTATGGTATTACCTGTATATAATTAATAAATAAGCATACATATATTGGAGTGCATACTCAAGAACATTTGACTTATATGGGTGCACAATGAAAAAATGTTTAGAGATCTCTGCTCTAGACCATCTAGTTCACCTTGAGCACTATGTAGCTATTATATCTGTAATGAATAAAATACATGTAAAACGCCTACTAAGGCCTGTATCTGTGGCATGAAAGAAAAATCCTTTTAGTCATGATAAAAACAGATATCTTCTTTCCCCTATAAAAATAAACTAAATCAACTTCCAGCTGTGCCTACAGTTTCACAGTGCTTGCTGATCCTTTGCAATTAAAACATGGTGGAAGCTGAGGACAGGATGTTTTGACTCCTGTCTCGTAAGGGTTTCGCGTCACAAAACACACATGGGGCCTACTTAACAGGTTTTGGGATTCAGCCTGTAAATGGCCGAACCTGCAATTTGGGTTTGCAAACAGAAGGAAGCACTGAATGTACAAGGACAGTTTGCTGGGTTTTGTTTATGTAAGCTGGAAGAGTTAAGGATGTGTTACGTAGCAGTCTCACACTATATGTGCATTGAAATTTTTTTTCAACTCAATATATGTAATTCTTGCAGGTTATTTTTCATTTTTTTCCCAACACTCATTTTTAAATTTTTTTCTCTCCTTAAGGTGATAAATTCAGCACACATTAGCAAAATGCCGTTCACAGATCAACATTAGACTGCACTGTGCAAAGAGGTAGAGGTGAATAACTGACAGTAAAGTTTTGAATGGCAGTGGAAACATTGCAGCAGCTCATCTGTATACATACAAGCATTTACAGTAGCTCATCTGTAAAACCAGGGACCTCTTTATATGCCTCTTTTTCCTGTTTTCTCCTATTCCCAGACTGTGGACTGTGTAGGACATGGACAGTGTTTTTCTTCTCGTTCTGTACAATGCCAGTAAATACTTCTATGAAATCATGCCCCACATCCTAAACAACTACTGTATTAAAAATAATTATCACAGCCATCACCAACCAACAGCCGAACTTAAGGATGTCAAATGCAGAAGGTCTAATCATGTACTGCTGAACCACTGGAAACTGTCTGAGAGCAACCAGACTGGGAAGACTGGTGCAGAGATCGGAGTGTGTGAAGTATTCATTGAGCACAGGCAGAGACCTCAGGATAATGAATCACCATTTCCAGTACGATTTAAATTATGATTTTGTATTAGCAGTAGGTTTGAAATACAGTGTCAGTTTCTTGTCTACTGGTATAGATGGAGAGAGCCGACCTTTCAGTTCCACTCCGTTTCCTTGGTCGCTATCAGTGCTAAGAGCTTCACTACCTCTTTCCGAGGAACAGACACATGAAGCTGCCCAGATCAGCTTCTGCTGCCTCCAGAGGGCTGCCAGGCTCTGGCTCTGCAGGGGTTTGTCATAAATAAGCAGTGCCATCTGATGGCAGAGCCTTGGTACTGCACATTCTCTTTGCCTAGGGCAAACCGGCAATAAACCAAGTGACTTTTTCACAAATGAAGTGTCTATGACTGAACAACTGATTTTATTTTTTTTTCTGACACTATTTTATGAGGATTGCCCTGAGAGGTTGTGGAGTCTTCCTCAGTGGGGATATTTAGGACATCTGGACACAATCCTGTGCCATGTGCTCTGGGATAACCCTGCTTGAGCAGGAAGGCTGGATCACATGACCAACTGTGGTCCCTTCCAACCTAAGCGGTTCTGTAATTCTGTGATTTCCTCTGAGTCACACTGAAAAAGTGCTTCTCCAGCCATAATCTTGTTGACTTCTCTCTGTGTTCGTGCTGCTTTCCTCAGATTTGCAGAAAGAGAAACCCCTGCCTAATAATATAACAGGCTTCTAGAGTGGCAGAGCCATGTCTTGCAATGCATTAGTGTTTAGGTTATGGCTTCCTATTAGGTTATTGATCAGAAAAACAGCTGGACCACTACAGCAACAGACAGGATGCACCTTCTAGCACCCCTCATCCACATATGTAAGGAAGGAGTAGGAAGGGAAAGTGTGCAGGCCAGGCTCACACCTTCTTCTAAGCAGCACCTCTAGCTGCTACTGCAGGAGGTGAACTCTGAGCTAGATAAGCCCCTCAGCTCTCATACCTGCATTCTAAAATCAGATGGGAACCAGTACACCTGGATACTGGAGGTTGAGCCAATGGAAATATTTTTCCCAGTGATCAAAAGCCTGATTCTGACACTGCCACCTAGATTGATTTCTTCCTGTCTTGACACGTACTGTGTTTTGGGTATCAGCCTTATGTTGTGTGATGAATGAGCACTGGGACCATGCAAGGCAAGGGCTGGAGTTTAGCCTATGCAACCCTTTCACCTGTGTGCAAGTCATGAAACTGAATCTCGAGTGGTCTTAAAAATTATGCTTTTCATTTAAACCTGTACGTGTACTCATGAATGGGTGCATTTGATTTCACAATAGATCATTTGATCAGAACAAAAGCATATAATGTCAAGACAAAATTGCTCAACATACATCTCAAGTAAGAGTGATGACTGCCTTTTCTGTATTGCACTGTCACCTACAAGATTCAGTTGTGGATTAGATCCCTTGCATGCTAAAGGCTGTACACAGAAAGCACTAAACGGCCATGCGGGTGTGATACTCTCATTGTCAAAGGAAATGGTTTTGCTACTACTGCCATCAGTAAGGAAAGTCTATTTGCAGCAATGATGGGAAGTTTTAAAATAAAATCTGACTTTAGAACTGGATTTTATAGTTGTCCTAATAACTAGTTAATGTAAGAGGATTTGGAGCTGCTGTTTATTAATCCTATCACAATCAAATGGACTCTTTAGCAATCAAAAGTATTCTTTCTACCCACCTCTCATTCCTGTTTTCAAAGTCATACCACCTTGCAGTAATGTCCTAGCTGTATGTGTTGAACTTTCTTTTCAGTTCTCCAGAGCTGGCCCTGTATGTGCTTGGTATGTCCCTTCTCCACTTTCTTCTATACTGTTCACAGTTGTATCATCAAAGAAATATCAAGTTAGTAGAGCAAAAGAAAATACATGCAAATGTAATTATTGTATATTTGAGTTAAATACTTCATTATCCCATTTTCCTTCATTCTTTCTCAAACTGAGTGAATTCTCAAAGTAGCCAGTCAGCTTTTCATGCAAGTACAATTTTTTTCTGCGGCACAGGATAAAGCTTTTTCTTTGATCTTCTTTACCTCCTTCCCTACATCACAACATGATTATATGGATTAGCTAATGCTTTTTCAGAGTTCAGAAGTTGTGGAAAACTATGCAAACTATGGATAAAATGGATTTTTAAAATGTAATAGTTGCCAGTAATTTTAAATAGGTTTATTGATTGTACTTCAGGCATGGGACAGAATACTTATGACAAAGATGAACAGGGAATGACCATCTAAACTGTCACTCATTCATTGGCCATCTTTTTCAGCGCTTACACAAAAGGAGTATTTTGTGGATATATGTTGCATTTCTGCATCATGATCTCTAAGTATGTGTATCACTACCAGAAGAGTTCAGATCAGACCCACCTCACGCTGTTGACATACCTGGAAAAGCCAGCCACTCTCTCTTCTGGACCTTTATAGGAAAACAGTTTTAGTTGTGCTGATTAACACAGATTATCTAGAAATTCTGAATTGAATCATGTACAGTTAAAATTACCATCACTAAAAAATGACAAGTTGGACCATCACAGCTGAACCTCTATGATACTGCCCATGTAAGGCCTCCTGAAGAAGAGCATCTGAAAAACCTGGATAGATTATACTTGGAAATACCACAATATAAATAGGTATTTGGCCCAGCAAATAAATCTGCAAGGACATTAATGGAAAACCTCTCCCAGCAATCAAACCTAGGATTACGGTCTGAGAATGGAGTTTGACCATTTATACCAAGTGTTCTTTCTCTGTCACTCTTGAATTTTGCAGGTTTACAACTTAAATGTAAAAAGCAATCTTTTTTTTTTTAGTTGGTTGTTACATTGACAAATTGCATCATGTAATCATGACATCATGTCACTCAGTATTGATGGAAATTATTTATTTCTGCAAAGAGAACTGTTATAACTATATAACTATAACTCCACTTTAATTGCATTCTTAGCTTAGTTTTGAAATCTCATCTCACTGCACTGAAATGTCTGTCTAGTTTTAACAGTGGTTTTGGGGTTTCTTTCTGTTTTTTTGGTTTGGTTTGGAGGTTTTTTGGGTTTGTTTTTTTTGTTGTTGTTGTTGTTTTTTACATAGACTTGGTGTGGTTATTTAAAATACTTTTAGTTTATACATTTTACAAGGTGAGAAGTGGTAGCAAATGCAATACTTATATTTAATATCTTTGTTCTGTTTGCCTAGTGGAATCTTGTGGATAAGTAAAAAATACAGAGATTTAAAACTTGTGGTTCAATATTTGTATTTCAGAGGCATATAGACCTCCTTTGCAGGATCTACTGCCTGCACCTTAAGTGCTTTGTCCCCCTCCAGAAAACTGCAGAGGTACTCTCACATGAGCTGGTCTCACACTGAAATGCTGACAGTGTTCCCACTCCCACAAGAGGGCACCAGGCATGGGAAAATCCCTTCACATTAACTAATATCAACATCATAGTTCAATTCTACTTATTAATCAGTCATAGTAATATAATCCATAATATCAAATGAAGCCCCTTTTACATCTACTACATAAAGAAATTAATTTTTAGCCAATTTGTACTCATTATAACCTAAGTTTAAACATCAGTTGATGCCATTTTTTGTATTTCGCCTGTGTCCAGAGATGTGAAGTGCTTTGTTATCAGTTGTAAATCAAAGTTCTATTCTATTGCCTATGTGTGGACCCTTTCCCACACAGGAAATTCACATAGGCAAAATGAAGCACTTTGTGAAGCAAAGAAGGCAAAAGATTGATTGTATGTCTAGAAATCGTCCTGATTTCCTGCGTGCAGTTCCCCTTTTTCCTCTGATCCATCTCTTGCAGCAGCCAGGATGGTCTGCCTCATTCATCCCCTTCAAACTGCTCCAGCCCTAATCATCATGGCACCACACGGTAGGGAGCATCTACACTGGTGGCATGACATTGCCTTGCAAACGATCTCAGTGTGACTTGCCAGATCTTACCCTCTGTCCACCCAGCCAGCACAAAACTTCTGCAGTTGTGAGACTTCTGCACAAAGAAAGTTCTTCTTCAGCAAAAGTGGGATCTAACGCTGGCTTTCCCACATGGACACTTCAGGGGCCAAAAAAAGTCCATTGTGAAGGGGTTTCACTCCTATTGTCTTCATGGCTGTCATTTGAACCTACAAGAGGCAACCTTTATAAAGAAGGATTTCTCATCAGTGTTTGTCTTTTTTCAAAATAATTACACAATTGGGATTCTGTGTGCTGGGGAAATGTTTGTCTCAAAGTAGTTACATGGATTTGTAATCTTACAGTTTAAAAATGCCCGTGAACCGTGTCTAGTTGACGTCATCTGTATGCAAACAAGTCTGTGTTTTCTTCTGTACAGAAGAGAGCTGTTTCAGCAATGTTTAGTCAACCAGCACTGACCTTCTCAAATCCACAAATTCATTTTCAATAAATGTTTAACTGCTGTTTTCTAAAGGCAAAGGTTCACAGCATGTAAAGCCTACTTCTAACCTTAACACTGATTTTATAGTTACCACACAGCATGGTTGCTGTAGGGCTGCGTGGCTTGTCCACCCTCAACCATTAGATATAAACTAATTAATGTCAAGTCAACTTTCTACACTATAGTGGAATTCCAGAAATGACCAACGTATGCATATGTTCTAAGGCCAGGCATGTGGAAGTGGATTAATCTCCATGTTCTATTGAGCTACCTCACACACAGAAGATTAAGAACATGCTATATAGGCTGAAAATAATTATTCTCCTTCCCCACAGTAGAAAATGCACATTTGGATGGACTTGTATGAAACCAGCATCCTTTCAAATGATTGCAGTTTCGGTTCACAGTACTTGTTTCTACCTGGCTTCCATTGTGGGAATGGAGGAGTAAAACTCATGTCCCGCTCATCTCACAAACCCCAAAAGTTCTGAGATAAAACCTCATCATACACTCAAGGAGAGTATGAGTAGCCCTGTGAGTAAGATGGAAGAGGTTAGTTATCCTCAGGCATAGATATCAAACCTTAGGTATATTTTGAACCGATCTTGACTATTTTACACTGAAGTACAGCTCTTCCCGCAGATTACTGACGTACTTGTTAGAATATTCACGTTTAAGGCAAACTGTCCCGAATCAGAGACTCTGTGATTTGTTACCATAACTCGTATATTCCAGGCTGTTCTGCCTACTTGCTGCTACCCAGTTTAAGTACACTCATCAAAATTTTATTGTATTTTTGCTGTTTGTTGTTCTCTACAACTGAGACTGCAGTGGCTGCTCTAGATGGTTGTAAAGCATTGCTTACCCTTAAAGAATGAGCTAACTTCAATGTTTTGTAAATTTTCCCAAATCCACCTGCCTCTAAAAGAACATTTTAATGATACTGGGCTGTTAGCCACTTGCCAAAGACTGAAATATCCCATTCAGAAGAGCATTACAACTACTCATATCTAATACCTTCAGGAGTGTCTGTAATACCAGGTATAGGAGAATTAGGCCAAAGTTGTGTACAGTTTCAGGAGAAGACATTTATGCATACCCCTGAAGAATTTAATGCATGGATATGCAATGTTCTTTGCATGAAGATAGAATGTATGTATATATGCAAAGACATGACTCTTGTAAAAGACTTTTGCCCTGTATTTGACACCATTTGGAATGATTTCAATCTGTGTTTTCAATTTAGAATTTGAGACTGTGGTTATTCAACTCATGAATGTATTCTACTGAAAAGTAATCATTTTTTAAAAAAATATTCGTCTTCTTAGATAACATGAATATGAAATAATGGCTAGTACAACATCTGGAGTGTACAGAGTAGAATACCTGTATTCAGATTTGTGTTTGTCAAATTATTGTGTGAAAGGGTGTATCTAGGGTCAGGTGTTGGGTGAAGCTGGTTTCCCTCACTACTTGGATTTTTCTGATCAAACATAACCAGCAAAACATATTGCTTGATTTTGCTGCAAAATCAGGAAGGCTGGAACCAAAAGAAAAGAGATTCAGGAGGGCCTAGATTCCCTTGCAGCAGTATTTGTGTGAGGTACATCAACTTCTAGCTTTTGAAGTGGGAATCAGCCTACATCTTTCTACTGAACAGGTTTAGAGAGTTTGTTAAAAAAGTCTCATTGGGTCCAGCTGCCAGGGGCTGTTTCCCTGCAGCTTTTTTATGATGTTGGATAGGTTGGGACACGTGGGGTCAGCACGATCTCCATACACAGAATAAGTTAATACTTGATGGAATTGGTTACTAACTGTGTGTTTTTCCTGTACTGATGAGTCAGGATAAGAGCATTCCTGTACAGCAGAAGATACTAACCTTGCTCTGTAGGTTGTGTGCAGTTCACTATAATCCACAATGACACACACGGAGTTTTGCAACCAAGTGGTGAAACCAAGCTGACTTCCGAGTTTTGGGGCACAATTTCAGGACCGTTAGCATTGAAGTGTGACCACTGCAAACACTGAGAACTACCAGCACCCGTGTGTCGATTGACTTTCTGTGCCGTTCACATGACGAATGCCCAGAGCATCCTTTCCTCGCCTCTCCCCGCACAATGTATGAGACAAGATTTGGTTTAAAAA
>VZRV01003797.1:244974-398205 GCA_013398115.1 Falcunculus frontatus
AAAAAAAAAAAAAAAAAAGAGTGTGTGGCTGGGTTTTCTCTCCGCCGATATTTTAGAGTGTCCGTGGGACGGAGGGGTAGGACCCCTTTCCTCATCCTTAGCCGTACCGCCGCCTGCCCGCAGCCCGCGGTGGCGGGGCCGGGCCTGTCCCGCCCCTGCCGGCGGGCCCCGCCCCGCCGGGGCAAGTGGCGCTGCTGGCGGCCCCGGCCCCACTCGCGCCCGCCGCCACCATGACGGACCGCTCCACCTTCGACACCGATGTCATCACCATGACCCGCTTCGTGATGGAGGAAGGCAGGCGGGCGAAGGGCACCGGGGAGTTCACGCAGCTCCTCAACTCCCTCTGCACGGCCATCAAAGCCATCTCCACCGCCGTCCGTAAAGCGGGCATTGCCAACCTGTGAGTCCCGGGATGCACCCCGCACTTTCGCGCATCCCCGCGGGTCCAGGGCGTTCTGCTGCCTCCGGGGTGGTGGGTATCGGGATGAGGATGGGGATGGGTATTTCTTTCGCCAGAAAAGCCTGTGAGTGGAGTTGCATCAGCCCACCCTCTTGCACAGAGCTGAAGGTAATTCCTTTAGTATCTTGGTTTCTTGATTTTTTTTTTCAAGTGATACAGGTCCTATAGTTTCTCAGCAGTATAAGGCATCCAGTCTTTGAGAAATGTCTGCCGATAATAGAACTTTATGAATAGTTTCAGCAGGTGTGGGTGCCTGGAACCATAAGACCAAATATACTGAAAGACAAAGCCTAGCAAAATATGGCTTATTGCTCCTTGCATATTGCTTGATATCAAAGCACCATTTTATGCTTTGAGGTGTGTAATCAAATTCAGTGGGGTTTTTTTGCATATTGCATCGTAGCAACCAGAGTTTCTCTATAAAAGTTTGGATGTCAAAGGCTTTTAGAAACTGCACTGGTTAGGAATGGTAGTGTCTGTAGTCAGCCAGTCAGAGGGATTTTGTTCTGGAGAGGCATCGGAAGGAAATCAGAACTGTTGAAATGTGACATAGCTGAAACTGCTTGTAGATAACTAATCCTCCTAAGCATTTTACACATCGTTTGTAAGCCCAGTTGTGTACTGATCAAGGCTTTACACATGGACTACTTCATTACTTAATGGAAAGTGTTGTGAAGAGAAAATGAATTTGCCTCTACAAACCATGCAGTGGAAAATATAATAAGAAAAAAGGCAAAAATCCTCTACTTTATGTATGTTTGAACTATATTTCTGTTTTGACTTCAGACTGCATGTAACTGTGGTAATTTTTAATTGTTATGTGCTAGCCCTTTTGTATGCCTCCTATATCTATCAATACAGACCAGGGTTTCCTAGCTGTAACCTGATTTGTAAGCTTAAGCCCCTATTCCTTTTGGTTCTACATGTGTGTCTGTTGGCAGCTGCCCACAGATTTGGTATCTGTGCCCATAGCCTTGCCTTATGATCCCCCAGATAGTGGGCTTGACTCTTCAGCAGCACTAGGGTAGCAGGCTGTGGACTCATAAGCCGCCTTGAACAGTACATCTCCTACTGTGGGACTGCCTTTTATAAGCAGTGGTGAGATTTTGCTTTTCTGTTAGGGAATGTGAACAAGTAGGGATCACTGGAATCCATTTCTTTGGACCATCCTCAGACTCAACTATTTGCTTAGTGTTGCTCAGCAGGAGAGTTGCAGAACAGCTGAGGAAGACATACAGACCCTTCCTAGCTGCAGGCTCCACACTTGACACCTTGTCTTCCCCTCCCAGGAGTCCCCAAAAGATGAGGTGTGAGAGCTGTGCTGCTGCTGTGCCTCCACATGAGCATGGTGTTCAAAGTACATTTTTTTCTAAAAGCACTTTCACAATTGCAGAAAAATATTCAAGCCATTGTAGCAGGGAGAGAGAGAAAGACAGAGAATTATGTCTTTTTCTTTGTCTCTTGCATTAAAAGTGCAATGCATTGCTAAAGTAGTGTGTTCAGTGTTTTTACATAAAACCTGGAATACCAGTGTTCAGCTTAATCAATGAACTGTAGCTGAAGTACACGAGTCAGCTGAATGTGTGCCGAGCTGGCTATTGTTTTTCTCTTCTAACAGCTAAGCTTCCCCTTTCTCTGTTTTGCGTGCTTACAAAATCACCTATCATAAGGTCTCCTGATACTTCCGTTTGCCAGATGGTTTGATTCTGATTAGCTCACAGCATTTTATTTGTGTTTCTTATTTCTATTTCTTAGTTCTTTCCCCAAGGAAACACATACTACTTAAAATCAAAACTGAAAACATTAAACCATAAATATGTTAATTTATTTGAGAGGAGACATCTTCTGCTGCAATTTGCACATCATATTGCTAATCAAGAGTATATTACATACAGAAGATAGCATAACTAGTGTGGTCAGATTCATATATAGATTCATATTGTAAAAAGAATATATATACTTTTAAAATACACAAGTTTTTAATGAATTCTTAGCTTTTAGGGTATGCAAAACCTAGAATTCAGGATTAATATGGAGGTCTTAAGAGATCATTAAGAAGCACAGTTGTAACTCAGCCTTCACAGCCTGGTGTCTGGCTGTGTTTACCCATAGTTTACAAACTATTGAAAAGCAATTCCTTGTTTTGTATTTCTCAGCAACTTCTAGATATGCAACCACAGCTAATGTTAACAGGTTTCAGCAAGAATTAATTGGGCAGTAAATAAACAGGCTTAGAGAGCTGAGATGCCATTTGAAGGGGCTGTATGTTTACAAGAGGTTTTACATGCATGAGAAACAGAACACTTTAGAAGACACAGTGCTCCATTCTCATGAAATACTCTCTCTTGCAATTGCTCTAGCTATGGAATTGCTGGGTCTACCAATGTGACTGGAGATCAAGTAAAAAAGCTGGATATTCTTTCCAATGACCTGGTGATTAACATGCTCAAGTCATCCTTCAGTACGTGTGTTATCGTGTCAGAAGAAAACAAAGATGCTGTGATAGTGGAAACTGAAAAACAGGTTAGTAGCTTTAAAAGTTCTCCCTGCTTGATTTCAGATCAGCCTGTACAGGTGTGCTGCTCCACATCTAAAAAAATAAAACTGAGCTAAAAGTTTCGGGAAACAGGTACTTTCCTAAACTGGCAGATGAAGGTGGAGGTGATGGGTGGAGAGGGTGTTAGTCAACATTTGTTTTTGCTGTCATTTTTGCTCATCATCTCCAGACTGATGTTTGCTGGTTTCATTTTTTTTTCCTGTGTTATTCCTCCCCACCTTCTTTTTCTTCCACCTTTTTCTTATTGTAGAGAAAGCATTTCATTCATCCCCATCTCATCTCTGGAACTATGCTCTGAGTCAGTCAAGCCCTTTTGAAATGTCACTTTTTGAGTAGGACACTGATGAGCTGTTCTCTGCAAGTCAAATCTTGAGGTCTTTAATTCATGAAAATTCTCCTTGAAGCCTATGAAAGACTTAGCAACAATGAAACAATAGCTTTTTTTACATTTATTATTGTTTACATTCACCAGCCTGCATCCATTTGTGGGATTGTTCCTATTTCCTAGCTAATATTTTGGTCTGATCTTGTAAATATTTGAGTAAAAATTTAGTAAAAATGAACAGCAAAACGAAATTTATAAAGTGTAATAAAGTTTGCTTTGTTTAAGCAGTTCTCTCTCTCCCTGTTGAGAAATCTTCAAAATTTATTTTCTAGGCATGGGATTTCCTTAGATCTGCACAAATATTCTCAAGGATCACTGGGGGAGTCTCAGTATTAATGCTCTTCTAAACTAAATGTGAACCAGTACAGTGTTTTTATCAGTGCATACCAGGAATTCCTACTTACAGAGTAAAGCATTGCTGAACTTAAATAAGTTTCTGACATGCAGGATAAAATAAAATGAAAAACAAATAAATATTGTTGTCACGAACTATTATTAAGACAACTATAAATAAAATGAGGGGGGAACAAAATATTTTAAAAGTACAGTTAATTCAACTTTTTTCCCTGTAGTGGCAATTTCCTGTATTCACAGGATTCCTTAATCCAGCAACAAGGCAGGGACTTCTTTTTTGACCCCCGAAAACCCAGGGTAAGATCAGTCTGGCGAAGGTAATATCTGACCGCTTCAGAGCACAGATAAAGGAAAATGTATAGTTTAGGCATAGGAGCCATTAAAGGGCTTTTCAATATCTCAAGTTCTTAGCTCTCTGTGAAAAAGATTGATTTTCATTTGGGTTTTTTTTCCTTATTATTAAGAAAGAGATGTTGTAACAGAAGAGAAAGTGCAACTTAGCTTAGATGGTGGATATGACAGGATTGGCTTTAATTACACAGATGAAACTAAACCAGTAAAAGTATTCCTCCTGTTTTTTCTCGTATTAAAAAGTGTATGAGAAAGCTTCACTTTTCCTGTGTTGTCATCTGCTATGTACTTTAAAGATTTCTCAGCTTCTGGTCTGGTACAAGTCACGGTTGTAATCAGGTGTCATTTGGGCCAAAGAATTGCTGACATCTGAATTCAGTTCCTTCATAGTCTATAAAAGCCTTTTAGTTTATACTGCTGTGTAAGTCTCTGAGAAAATTCAGCTGCTGAAATGTTTTTATTTGGGGGAAGTGGATAAATACTGTTACTAATCTAGTTCCCTCTTTTGTATTTTCTAGGGTAAATACATAGTCTGCATAGACCCTCTAGATGGTTCGTCGAACATTGACTGTCTTGTTTCCATTGGGACCATCTTTGCAATCTATAGAAAGGTAAAATTCTTTCATGTAGAATAGGAAAAACTATTATTGTGCAGCTTTTCCTGAAAGAAAATTGCATGGGAAGACTTAATAAAATCTAACTAAACTTGTTTGTGGAAGAGACTTTCAGGGCCAGCGTTAAGTTAAACCTAGTATTTCACAGACGCATGGATTTGAATTCGAATTAGTCAGGATTTGAATTAGTCTCTCAGAAGATGAAGTACCTATGTGTACATGGAAGCCTAGCTGATAGTTAATTACCCAGCTAATGAAATTACCCCTTGGAAAAAATCATGTCTCAGGTTTCATGAATATTTGTGTTGAGTCAAAATACCACGTGGTTGTCATCTACTTGGGGAATGTGCTTTCAGGTTTTCTTCTTCTCTGTACTAATAGTCTTGTTAGCCTGAGGACAGGCTTCCAAAACAAGCCAGAGCTGAAACATGTCATGTGCATTTGAAGTGTCTAATTCACTCTGAAAGGCAGAAACCCTGTCTGAAGGAGCTTGAAATACCAGACTTACAGGTCACAACATGGGGGAAAAAGTAAATCAGATAAAACATACCCAACTATCCATTTCAATCATCTTTTGTATGTTGTCATACATCCCAAAGTAGCTTCAACTTCATTTTTGTATAAAGCAAAAAAACCCCAAAAAATCATCCCAAGTATTTTTGATGAGCCTTGAACTCTGTGAGTCATGGTTCATTTCTTTTCAACTGTGCCTCAGAGTTTTCCTCTGAGCTGTGTTTATCATCACCTACAAGGAGGTACAAAGCTGTTTATTCTCTCCTTAATCCTTTCCCGCTTCCTGCATTCCTACTAGGCATGGTTAGAAGAATATTTCTAGATCAATGTGTTTGTATCCTATATATAATTTGTATTAGTGCATCCAGTAGGAATCTCAGTTATGATCATGGAAGCATTTGTGCCACCTCATGTGTGGATGTGGAGCAGAAGACTGTCCCTATCCCAGAGTCCAGTTACAAACCAGCAATAGAAATGAAGTAAAATTGACTATACTCTTTCTTGTTCTAGGTGTCCCCTGATGAACCTTCGGGGAAAGATGCTTTACAGCCTGGACGTAATCTTGTGGCAGCTGGATATGCACTCTATGGCAGTGCCACCATGCTGGTCCTGGCCACTTCTGCTGGAGGTGTCAACTGCTTCATGCTGGATCCGGTGAGAATATCTTCTGTTTCTTTGTTTTGGTATTAGGGATTACCAGGTACTGTCTATAAGAACTGTTTGTCGCCAGGAAAATCAACCGAAAGAGCAGTTTTCAAGGTAGCATGAAGGAATGAAATATAAGTGTACTCGTACTTACAGCCCATCAGCAATAATGTCAAGTGACTTGCATTCCACCTGCTTGATGCAGCAGTGCTGTGTGTGACTTAACAACAGGAAGACAACCGAGTCAGCAGAGCAAATACACAGCATGTGTAATCATGTGATATTTAAAATGAGAGGTTTTCTGCAGTACAGAATGCCCTTTAAGTCTTATTTGTCTTTTCCTTAATGCTAGGACTTTAGTAAACAAGAGGAGCAGAAATATTTAACCTTCTTCTGTGTTTTCAGGTCCCACCATGATGTGTAAAAGAGTAAGTGATATGTGTGGGTGATGTGACATTCTAGCATGCATTTACCATGAGTTTTAAAACAAAAGTCATGTTGGTCATAGCAGAAAGTAGTTTTCTTTAGTGGCCTGTTTCTTTGTGATCAGTCAGTCACCTGCCAGTCTTAAATTTTTATAACCTGCAGTGATCAAGCTACAGGAAATACAACTTGGTACTCTCTATTTAGTAGCAGCTTAAATAGATGCATGTATTTTTGACTAAATTCAGGTAACAGATTTAACTCTGAGCATGCGTGCATGTTATTTTGTTTACTCTTAGCACTAACTTGGAAATTTACATTAGAGAAAAATAAACAGACTGGCCCTTGGTCACAGGCTTCCAGTTAGCCCAAGCTAAAAAGAACTGGAATATCTACAGCTATTTGAAGATGTTTATGCATTGGTTCAGCTAGCGAAAGTGTGAAGAGATAAACAGATTTACAGACAACAGCATTTTTTGGGCATAGAAAGGAGAGAGTGCCTGGAATGGTAGTATGAAGAAGCTTGCATGACCTCAGGATTCATGCTCTGTGTTTTATGGATAAACAAAATACTTTGCATGTAGACTGCAAAAACCACTTTTTTGTAGGCACTGAATTATATTTTAAAATTGACAGTGGTAGTAAATTTTTATTAAATTGTGTATATTATTGGATTTTGCCTTGGTTTGCAAATAAGTGAGCAATTAATGTTAACAAATAGTTTTTCTGTGTCTAGGCAATTGGAGAATTCATTTTGGTGGAAAGGGATGTGAAAATCAAAAAGAAGGGAAATATCTACAGTCTCAATGAAGGCTATGCTAAATATTTTGATCCTGCAATCACAGAATATCTCAAAAAGAAGAAATTCCCTGAGGTAAAAGATCCTGTTTCAGAGAAACTTTCTGATGACAAGCAATGTTCATGATTTCCAGCTTTATGATCAATCATTCATTCTCTCATGCACTGTTCAGAGCTTGTTTTCCTTTCCTGTCTGTTTAAAATACAGCTTGATGTAGGACTGCTAATGTGAGCAGTTGATGTAGCCAGATATTTCAGCATTCTCCAGTACTACAGTACACCTCTTTTGCATTGATTTTCCTTTTCCCCTTTTTTCTTTTTTTGAATCTTTCTTCCTGAATGAGGGCCTGAGTAATGGTGCTGGAGGCAAAACTGGGCATTTGGTAATCAAGCGGAGAGGAAAACTTGTCTGGTGATGAAGAAATTTTATCAACACGTGTTGTATTTCTGCTTCCTCAGTGCAACATCTGAGTAGCTGGAGAGCGGAGTGGAGATAGCAGTGGGTCATTGCTCAGTGGTGACACGAGCTGTGTCCTAAAGGTGCCTCTCACTTGCAAATCTAGTGTAGTTTCAAGGCCTGGTTTGTAGTCGTGCAGCTTCCTGGTGTCCCAAAGCTCCAAGGAGTGCCCATAAAAGGTTCTCATGCATTACCCATTGCATCACTGGAGTTAGTACACTGACAATGAAATGTGAACACCTACTATTGTTAAGTGTTAGTGTCCCTTCCTGACTTCCTGATCGTGCTTTGAAAGAAGATTGATGTTTTCATCTGACATCTTTCCAGGCTTAAGGTGTTGTTTATTTAGATATTAAAGTGTACTCCAGGGAGTAGAATAAGGAAATAATATCAGAAGTCAAATATTAACATTTTCTTAACAAAAAAAATGGCAGAAGCTGGCAAAAATGGTTGAAAGAAGTAGGAAAGATGACTTATTTTGCTCTGTTATTTTTTTCCTGCTCGAAAAGACAAAGCCCTGGTATCGATTTCTA
Organism: Falcunculus frontatus; assembly: GCA_013398115.1. Classification (NCBI taxonomy): domain Eukaryota; kingdom Metazoa; phylum Chordata; class Aves; order Passeriformes; genus Falcunculus; species Falcunculus frontatus. Next base: position 253,065 of record VZRV01003797.1, read on the forward strand.
GTACTTGATTTTTCACTACAAGAAATCCAGTGTTTTCCAAATGTTAGAGCCAGTGGAGAGCTGGGATACATTTTCTGTTGTTGGCACTACTGCTCATCTATGCTGAGGTCTTTTTTAATTTCTTTTTCTCGGATTTCCCTGCTTAGAAAATGAGGGGGATACTGACATACTCTCCAAAACTACTTTGAGTATCATCAATGAAGCATGATATGAAAGATGTTAGGACTGCTAAAGGGGCATGTTGGGGAGGTTAACCTGGTGTGCTCTAGAGTTACTTTTATTGAAATGTTTTTCTGTAGGACGGCAGCTCACCATATGGCGGGAGGTACATAGGATCTATGGTGGCAGACGTGCATCGCACACTGGTGTATGGAGGAATCTTTATGTATCCTGCTAACTCCAAGAGTCCCAAAGGAAAGGTAAGCCTGAGTAAGCCCAGCTACAGGGAATGCTACATTATGTAGACATTTCACTATCAAGATTAATATTTTGATTGCAGAACCTGTGTTCTGTAATTTGGTAGTTTGTGTTTCTTGTGTGGGGGGATATGGCCATCCCTTGCACACTGTCACCAGTGACAGGAACCTGTTGTCAAGCACCTATTTTGGGGCTGCTGCTCACCTGTTTCAACTGCAGTGACTTCTCTTTATCTGCAAACATACCCAGATTATGGAACGCACCAGGGGGTGTGCTGCTCAGACAGGCTCCTCTGCACCATGTCAGCTGAAACTGGTGGTGCTGGAACCAACCAAGTAGAAGATCACAAAGCAAACAGTCTGCATTACCCTGAGGTTCCTAGTACAAACTGGTTTGTAAGAAGCCTAAATGTAGTTGGCCCATTGGGAGAAGCTCTGCCAAAGAGAAAACCATTTGCACCTTGTACAGGACTTCATCTGGAGGAACTGTGCCTGCCTGCATCTGCCCAGACAATGGTCAGTCAGGGGAGATCACACACTTACAGGCTGACAAGGGGACTGTTTATTCAGCAAAGACCTTTGATCTGTTTTGTAATTGTCTGTAAATTATTGCTTCAGGTTGCAGATAAGATACAGTTATTCATTAGAGAAGCCTGGTGCCACGCTCACAACTAGTGTTTTTCTTTATTTTCACACAGTCCTGCGTGGTCTGCCTCGTTAATGCTTGTGTCTTAACATACAACCATTATCTCTGTGTAAATAGCACAATGCAAACATGGACTATGGGGAAAGCACTCAGATTGGGCAAATCCAGCATTTGCTCTGTTTTGTTTAAAAGAAAAATCCAAACAATTTCATTATTGACTCAATGTTTATATGAAATAAAGAGTACTTAGAGTATTGATTGGTTTAAAATCAAATGCCAAATATATTTACATTTAATGATTTTTGGCATTGCCTGGCCTGACTTCTGCCATTTTGACTTCTGTCTTCTAGCTGAGACTGCTCTACGAATGCAATCCTATGGCTTTTGTTATTGAGAAGGCTGGGGGAATAGCAACAACCGGTCATCAAGCAATACTAGATATAGTGCCTGAGGATATCCACCAAAGAGTGCCCGTTGTCTTGGGGTCTCCTGATGATGTGAAGGAGTACCTTGAGATAGTCAAGAAGCATTCAGCTAAGTAAAGAAAGCTTGCTGGATTCACTGTGCACAGGGGATAAAATGTCTTACAGCTGAACCAAAGAACACGCTGCAGTACTGTGAGATTGAGCTGTCTGACTTCTGTAACAAAAGAGCAAATAAGCCATATTTTCTTAAGATTTTTTTTAAAGTGAAATCTTGTGCAATTGCATTGTGCAATGAAAGGCATTAAAAGATTGCATTAAAGGAAGCATTAAAAATTAAAGCAATGGAAAAATATGTTTCTTTTTCATTTGTCATTTGTGATTACACAAGAGCCACAAGGAAATACTGTGTTGTGTTCAGTATCTAGGAGGGAGAGACTCAGCTTTCTCAGACAAGTTACAGACTATCAGCAGTACATCTGACTCTGTCCTCTTAAAAGTCTTGGGAGGAAGACTCAGCAGCCTCTTACAGTGAGTGACCTTTCCTGGGCCAGTGTCTGTGCCCCAGAAGCTGCTCACTGTACTTTGGTCTGGGTTTACACCAACCAAGAATTAAGGTTTGTGGGACATGGGCATTAGTGTATGTTAATTCTGACACATGATATCAATATTGCTGGTTGCCACACTATCAGATCCAGTTACACAAGGATGGAAAATGACATGTTAGGGTGGAGGGGGTTTAATGGGATAAAGACTATGGGTAAACAGCTTGTACATGGACGGATTCTGCTTGATGAGCTGGCTATCTTTGCCAGAAATTAACCCGCTTACTTGATGAAAACATGAACCTGTATGTTGCTAGCAACCCCCACCAGATGTTCTTTGTGTTATTTTGGGATTGAGGATTACCATGGAAAGGGATTCTGCTGTGCAAGCAGAAGGGAGGTCCAAAGATCCCCCCCAAAGCATACTGACATTTAATACTCTCATTCAGAGCATGCTGCTAGGAAGAGCACACTAGGGCTTGGGAGCCAGATGGGCTGTCCACCTGTCTGGATACAGTTTATGGCTGTCACACAAGCTTTTTGAATCAATTAAAATCAGCAAATCTTTGATATTTCTCACAGCCCACTTACCTTCACCAAACTCAAAGTAAGGATCTCATGGATGGTGCTGTGGGTAGACTGGCATCAAACATTGACTAAATTCATGGTCTGAGAGGCCCTGTCTAGGGCTGCCATGAGCTATAAGCCCGCCTGCCTGACGGCTTTGCATGTATCAGTGCAGATAGCCTGACTGAGCATGGTTCTTCTTGTGAAACAAGAAAGGAGTGTGGGGCAACCTGCAGTCCATGGTGCATGGGCATGCTCCGTGAAGGCTCACACAGATAAAAACCTGGGGACCCTCATTTTGACAGGTCATGCTGGGGCATTTAGAGGCATACTGGCAAACCTTAGACAGTTGTGTATATGCATCTGTTCTCCAAAATGATGAGGGGCATGACATTTCTGTCAGGGAGTGAATGGCCTAGTTTCTGATGAAAATGTGAATTCTGATGAGGCTTTGCTAGTGGAGACAGCTTTCAGGGACCCGAGCCCTTAAAGGACTGTGAAAGTGCTGGCGATAGTCAATTTGGACTACAGTGCCCCAATGGTCTGTTAGCATGCACAGCAGCAATTTTTGCCTAGTTACTGTAATTCCTTGCCTGTGTTCTGCCCTCAAGCTTGACAAGAATCCTGGACTGCATATATCTATTTTTAATACACCATACTGGCAGCATGTAAAGGTTATAGGAGGAAAGTAAATACTGCCCGTGTTTGCTAGGTCAGTTCTCAGTGTTCTGGTTTTGCCTGTAGGCTGACATTTTATAGTTAGCACTTCACCCACTGTGAGCTGGGTTTATCTTCTAATCAGAAATACGTAAGCTCACATTTGAACAATATCCCTAGCTAGCCACCAGTGGGGAGAATTATTTGGTAATCTCCTTCCACATCCCCCTTTCCGGAGCTCTCCCAGCCTGCCAACGCAGAGCAGGAAGGTGGGTTTGTCACAGTGTCTGCTGTCAGCCCGTGTGGCAGTTCTACCCACTGCCCTCCTCAGCCGCTGCACTGTGGCCTTTGGTGAAAGGTCACTGGCTCCAGTTTCAGCTGGCGCCATCCAAGCAACTAACATTTCAAATCAGTTAGAAAAGTGTCACCTTTAAGACTCAAAACTGGCCCATACACCAGTGCAAGTGTGAATAATCCCCAAGAGCTCCTTATATAGAGGCAAAATCTCCCACAGATCTGTCAAATTGAGGTGTTTATTTTTTTTACCTTCCTATGCTATTCCAACCCCTTGTACTGAGAAATTCTCAGGCTTATAGGCAATTATCACACATTTCTGACACAATCTGATTTCTCCCCACCTCCCCAAAATGGTAATTATTTTTATAGCTTAATCATTCAGTATAATCATTTGGTTATTATCATTCAGTGGGATCTCAGTGTTTAGCAAAACAGGGTGAAACTTTCATGCAATCCAATTGTACGCCTTTATCCAAGTTTTAATCTCTTTTTGCTACACTGTTGACTGCAATATTTATGGAAAGCTTGGTTGAAGAGTCTGTGTTATTTACATTATAGTGTAAGTTAATTTCTTATTGAAGGACTGTTATTTGAGCAGCTCAAAGCATTGTGCTTGATATATACTAAAAAAATCCAGTACCTATAAAATACATTTGCAGATTTAAAAAAAAAAAAAAAAAAGAGGCAAATAGTGGACTTATTAGCTCTGAAAACACCCTTTGAACCACTAACTCCAAAACAAACTTTCTGTTAGAAGATGATCTGAACTTTGTCTTTTTGACCAGTGTAAAAGATCACTTGGAATCAACAGAAGATCTGCATGTGATGTTTTGACAAAAGTTAAAAGTCATAGGTCAACCCCCACCCCATTTCTTATTTACTAATTTGATTTGGTATGTTTATGGTATTCCAGCTACACAGCAGAGGAATTTTGCTTTAAACGCCTTTTAGTACTGGTCAGGCTGACAGCTGCCATGATGATGAAATAATGTGCAGAATGTAATGGTTGTACTGCAACCTAGCAGATATTTTCACGTGTATAATGTGAAACCTGTCCCCTTCTTTTATTCATCCTACTATGTGTTATCCCAAAGCTCCCTACATACATTATATTTTGTTTTCTACAAAGTCTGTTCAAAAGAAGAAAGTCTCCTAACCAGGCAAAACATTGTCTGTAACGTTTGCCTTGTGATGTGAACAGTATCCTGTACATTTAACTGTGTCACAGTAGTAGAAAAGAGAAATCTTCAAGATTTCTTTCTTCTTCAGCCATTGCCTTAGAGGATGTAGTGCAAAACCAGCCTGTTGCTCCAGCTGAGCAACTCCACTCACCAGTCCTTTCTCCACCTTGGAACAGGACTGGAAAAACCTCCCCAAAGCTAAGCACATGTGATGGAAGCGGCGCTGAACTCTGTCTTTCTACTCGTGGCTAGCGTTCAGTGCTGTCAGTCTCTAAAACCCTTTTTTGCAGCTGATTTCAAAGCAGAAGACCTTAGCATTAAAATCCCTTTAAAACTCTACAAGTAATGTATTGTTCATAGATGAAGAGACACTTGCAGGAAAACCTGAAGAAGTGAAAAAGGTTAAAAAAGGAACGCCAAGGGAAATCAAAACTTCTTGGCTTCAGCTGCTGTTCCTATTAACAAAAACACATTAGGCATGTTTTGTTACTGAATTTTGTTTCTGTCTTCCTGGCAAGATTTTAGTGCAGTAATTTGGGTTACAGGAATAACTATGGAATTTAATGAAACTTTTCTTCTGTAACTCCAGATTTTCTTGTCTTGCTGGTGGGCTTTCCATATCTTCTCCTTAAAATTAAGAGTGCTGCTAGTAAGTGAAATGAAGGCTACAGCATATAGCTGCTCTTACTGCCTGGTCAGAGTGGGCAGACAGTGCTGTAATTAAAATCCATAAATCCAGTGTTCCAGATAGGATGTGTCTAATGCAGAATCTAATACACAGAGAATTTCTGTCAACCTTCACATCGGCATTGTGTGCTCCAAGTATATTGCTTGTAAGGAGTCATTGGCAGCATAATTGCAAATTTGAACATACCTATATTTACATGGAGAGCTATAATATGAAAACCCACATAAAATTTTGTTTTGTGGGTTCTGTCATTGACATGCTTAAATCAGAGAAGCTTAATTTCTAAATTATTGAAAACACAATTACTTTGTAACTAGTCAATCCACAGCTAACCAATACTTCTTACTTATTCAAGCACTATAATATTACAAACAACCCAGACCAGGAATTAAATCATTAAAATGGAACTGCAACAGACCAACTAGCAACATAAAACATTTTAACAAATAAGTCTAGATGCACCCCTTCAAAACCCTGCTTCAGGGCAGAGGCCAAAAGAGAGTGAACAAACAGGGCTTATGGGAAGGGAACTTCACTGTCTGGAGTCACGGTGCTGTGGGACACTGTGGCATGCATGGTTACCAGTGCCTGGTGCCTTCATTTCTGGTGCCTTGTAAATTGTGCGTTGCCTTGGCTGTGCTGAGCCCATTGCTGAGCAGGATCTACAGGAAAGCCATTTCCAAGTACGCAGCCAGCAAGAGTTTTGCCTTGTAATCAGTCTGATGTACAGTGAGGATATGTAACTAGATCTGCACAGAGCTAATTTCAGTGCTAATTACCAGATGAGCTCAGCTCAGCCTGCTCAGCTGTAGTCCTGTTTCCTCCTCTCCAGGCTCCTTTCCTGCATCCCAGTGGACGCATAGAGCCAGGCTGGGGTGCAGTTATTCTGAGCACTCAATCACGTGGTCTCAGAAACATCTTAATAAATTCTGACCAGCAACACAGCCAACAGCTTCGCCTCAAAATAAAACAGCTACCCAGGATCTCAACACAGCAAGAGAGCATCTTGTCCAGTCGAGAAGATAGGAACTCTGGTACCCAGCAAAAATGACCGACAAAAGCCCCTTTGAAACAGATATGCTGACACTCACGCGATTTGTCATGGAGAAGGGACGCCGTGTGAAAGGAGCAACAGGGGAGCTGACACAGCTGCTCAACTCCATGCTGACTGCCATAAAGGCCATTTCTGCTGCTGTCAGAAAGGCAGGCCTTGCCCACATGTGAGTCCTACCTTCTGCTACAGGGAGGCGGAGGAGGTAGAGAGACAGCTACTTGCATAGCAAGGCTGGGGACTGGGCAGGGGTTCATAAATACCTTGGAAGTGCCTTTCTTAAGCTGAGTGAGGTCAGAGCCTGGGTTATCAAGAGTGGGAAGGAGAGCTATCTTTCTGGAGCATTTTAATACTGAGCACAAGATAGACATTTAAACTAACTGCTCTTCAGTAGTATTTTATTCTAAAAATGTAAGTCAGAACAGAACTTCAGTGCACTGCTCACCTTGTTAACTCTTGTACTTGTTGATACTGATATATTTTTAAATCTACTGTGAATTTGCTGAAAATCACACCATGATATTTTTAATGCAGAATATCTCACTGTGATATTTTCTGCTAACATCCAAGCCCTCTGCTGAACTGTGCAAATCAGGGCTTGGCTTATCTTGGGAAGCTGATTTTCTGCCTGTCTGCTGTATAAGCAATGCTCTAAAGCAACAGCCCTGTGAGAAACTCCATACGCTGCTGTACCCGGGTCCATTTCTCTTTCCTTCCTCAAGCAGTATCCCTCAATCAGGGTTACAGGCAAGGGGTCCCAAAAGGCCCTGTATGAAAAACAAACATAGCAATTTGGCATCTAGCGCTTTCACAGATGGAATAAAAGATGGCCTTAGCAAAGCCTGGAATGTACTGAGCTGTTCCATGCAGACAAGCGCAATAGACATCAACCTAAGTCTTTTGATGGTGATCTATCTGAAGGAGTTCAGAGATATGGAATGCCCTAATAAAACTGTGCATTTAAAATAGGAAGTTCTTGATATGTATCAAAAGAGATGTTTCTGAACATGTCTGAGTACGTACTTACACCTGCATGCGTGAAAGACAACAGGAATACCTTTGTGAAAAAAAAGTCAACATTTATAATTTGTTCTTGGGTTTGGGGCTTTTTTTCCTCCCACAGAAACACCAAAATGTGTGACACTAAAGGTTGGGGGGTTTTTGTGCTTCTGTTGATTATTTGGTCCAAGTCCTCAATCACCTTTGCAAATCCCAAATTCGATGTCTCAGAGCTATTGCCCTCACTTTACAAGCATGGACCATAGTGTGTAGAGAGGACATGAGACATACTCAAAGTTAACCACAGTATCAAGCTCCCGCGCCCTTACTCTTAAACTATGCTTTGTCTTTGTGCTTACTAGGTGAAACTGAGCTGCCTCCTTGACTTACAGAAACAGTTTTTCTTACATAATTTTTATCTTCAAACAGGCAATCTCTGAAATAGTTCGTAGCAGTAGAGAAATGATTTGTTGGCTAGAGGTGGAATAACCACATATCCTTCTTCCCCTTCAGAAGAAACCTAAACCATCCATTACATTAAGGAGCAAATGTTTCATTCTATGAATAAAAAGCTTCAGATGTTGACTCAGAAATATCTGAAGTATCCAAACACACAAATGAGTAGCTTGCACCAATCAAATTACTGAAATTAACCATGAAATTTCAGGAATTCCCATGGCAAACTTTCAACCTCTGTGAAAGTGACTTGCATCCATCTGCATTTGTGCAGTGTAAGAGCTCTGATTTTTCTAGTCCCTCCAAATAGGAGGTTGTGAAGTGTCTTCTTTAATGTTAAAGCACTAAGCATGAATTTTTAACAAATTTTCAATTCAAAGTGGAGGAGAATTTCTTCCAAGTCATAGACCTGAGCTGGGATTGTGCCTGAAAACAACCTAACTGGAGAAGAGGTCCTTACCACTCCCTGAAAATCATGGTCCTTTTCAAAATCTTAAACTTGGCACTCAAAAATAGAATGTCCCAAACATGCAATACTTCTGAAAACCACAGGCAGCTTTGAGCTTTGAGTAAGATGAAAGACCTACTCCACTCCCAGCTAAGGCCTGCCACTGACCAACATCATCCTAGGGACTAATCACTTGCCTCTTTCTTCTCCTTTCTCCCCCCTCCCCTCCCTTTTATTTTTCCCCCTTAATGAATAAAAAAGCTGTATCTTTTCCCTGCATGGTTTTTGTATTTCTAAGATGCAGAGAACATGCACATTAGGTCTAAAGAGTGCTTCTTCAGCTGGAAATCTCAGAAACATATATATTACTGTACTATGTCACTAGCATACTGCTGAAATTGGGATAGGGAAAAAAAGCATCATCCTAACTCCGCTGAGGATCACCGAATAAAACAGACCTTGATCCTGAGATACAGTTCCATATGGCAAATTCCCTGGGGATGTCTTTAAATTCCTGATTTGGGGCCGGTTGGGGACTGAGTGAATGTGGGTTAAAGGACCATCACAGAGCTCTCAGGAGCCAGTGGCAGAAAATAATGCAGATTCTCACTGCATTTTCTGCTTCCTCAAAACTGCAGACAGCTGCTTCATGGAACTGCTAGGGAAACCTGGCACTTACCACCTGGGCTGTAGGTTCTGCTGCTGGCCTGGAGAACATCCACACAGGACCGAAAGGACCCAGGTAAAGCCCCGAAAAGATACCATTGTCCTTTCTCTTTCTTATGCATGCTTTTATTTTCTAGCAGCAGCAAGAGTCTTATAATGCACCTTAGCTGTTTAATCCAAAGATTATATAAAGGTGTAGGAAAATAAGAGGAAGGAGCCACCTTGACTTGTTGGGTTTTTTTCCTAAAAGCCTTTAATATTGGCCTCCTTCGGGTTGCTTGATGTTTTTACTGTTCTATAGGTTTGGTATAGCTGGCGCTGTGAATGTGACAGGTGATGAGGTGAAGAAGCTGGATGTGTTATCCAACTCCCTGGTGATTAATATGCTCCAGTCCTCCTACAGCACCTGCGTCCTGGTCACAGAGGAGAACAAGGAGGCCATCATCACCCCGAAAGACAAGCGGGTCTGTGCAGCTCCTGCCTTCAGGGGGGTTGTCGGCTCAGGCAGCAGCAGGTGGCACTCTTGCTTCAAGTATGAAACCTGGCCCTAGCTCCCCCCAAACCCAACCCTTCCCCGGGGAATTCAGAAAATTTTCACCATTTCTGCTCTGTTTTGATTAATAACTGTAGTGGGTGGCATGATTTCAACAGCTAAAAGAGATGTGGAGAGTAAAATTATTATTAAAGTTTTGTGAAGGGGGGAGAATAATTATTTTTAAGCTTGTTAACACATCCCAAATCCCAGGTGTAAGTGTCCTATTACATTCCCTGACCACCGGTGCAATGGTTTTGGATTACATTAGTATTTAGCAAGATAAAATGAGATGAGAGGCTGGCAGAACTGAGTTTTATGTTACATGTCCAAAGGAAACACCTGACTGCTTCATCAGGCTTCCCCCAGGAGGGGATCCTGTTACAGCGAGTTACTGTTCACACTGATGTAAACTGCCCTTTCCTGAAGATTTTTTCTTTCTGCCTTCTTACCCTCAAACGTCACAACACAGCGAAATCCTTTCATTTGCAGTACAAAGTAGCAAAACAAAACAAATTTATTCGAAGAAGATACTTGCTTCCAGAATGAGTCGCTCCTTTTGCTTTTAAACGATTTCTTGCCCCGCTTGGCAGCAGAGGACTGCTCCTCTCTATGATCTATTTGTGCTGCCTGAGCAGAAACATGTCCTCTCCAATTTCTCTGGCAGGCCCTTGGGGTCGGTGCTGTGCTGCAGTGCCGCCTTCTCTGACGAGACGTATCAGGCGTGCTTGGAGGGCTAAATGCGGACACAAAACCATGGGATTTTTCAAGTAAAAGGAAATAATAATGCAAAACAACGTCTTTTTTAATGCTTCCCTTGCCACTTCCGTTTTAGGGTAAATATGTGGTGTGCTTTGACCCCCTTGATGGTTCGTCCAATATAGACTGCTTGGCACCAATAGGAACAATATTTGCTGTTTACAAAAAGGTAAGAGGATGGGCAAATCACACGTGGCACGATTCACTTGGTGAAAGCAAAATGTCTAGGGTTCATCACCTTGCCTAGTTTCTTTCCTAGGTCCATTAGGTGTCTCTGGGAAAAACAGAGCCTTAGAAAGAGTAGACGAACATTCGGTATGCACGTGTGCTAAAATGCTGCCTGAATTCACAGGAAGGGGACACCCAGCCCCATGGAATTGTTAGGTGGCAGCACTTCCCTCCTCCACATACAAAGGCACTTAACGACAAGCCCCTCACCCCCAGGGCAGCTGGTTAGCTCCTTCAGGGATGCTTGGCTCCGAGTTACGGTGCCGACGAATGGCAGTATTTGTCCTCCTGGACACGCACTGCGGGGCGCTGGCAGCCCCGGGCCGTGGTCAGCAGCGCGGTGGCCTCTCAGCTCCAGGGGCTGTCCCTGTCGTGGGTTTCATAAGCCTGGTGAGGACGGAGGCTGAGGGAAGCAAGCACCTACATTCATGGGCGGCATGTCTGTTCCCGTGGGGCTGCACAGAACAGCAACTACGCGGCCAGTCACGAATGCTAATAGTTACAGTCATGCCAAGTCTTGTGATTTGTTTGCTAATCTCCCAGCAGTTGGTGTTTTTTCCGAGCCCTGAGCTCACGGTCATATGACTGTGGGAGACCCTCAGCCACTGCTGTTGTGAAATAAGTTTACAGTACTTGTGACTTCAAAGAAGTCTTTGCAGACTCAGATGCTACACTTCAAGCAGATGCAGATGTGGTTTTAAAGTCTCTCTCACCTTTTATCTCATAATTTTCAGCTGCCTAGTCCTTGGTTTTTACGTTTCTTGCAGGTAATACAATAGTCGTCACTGTTGAGAATATGCATCTACTAGTGAATGAAATAGTTATGCCACAATCTCAGGAAGGTCATGGCACAAGCCAAGTCCTGGGATTTGGCTGTCCACACTGTTAATGGTTAGTGCAAACCTACACCACAGATGCAGTGCAGGCCAGACAACACTGAAATGGTGCCTGGGTATGATTTTGGAAAAAGCATTCCCAGGGCTACCTCCAGTACCATGAAGTATCCTGCTTTTTGCAGGGAAAAGAGCTTATCCGTGTTGATGAAATCCATGAAGTGTGCTCTTAAGTTAAGCAAAGGGACTGCCACCGTCTGCATTTATCTCTCCAAAGATACCCTAAATGACAACAGCAGCTCCCAATATTTGCAGTAGGCAATAGCTGCAATGTCCAATATTCTTAAAGGTGGTAAGAACCATGTTATAAATACTAAACATTATCTTTCTCTTTAGAAATGCTGTGTTAACTTACTCTGTGTTAACTTGCAGTTAATTGTGTAACTATAAAGGGAAGTGCTCAGTGTGATTAATACAGCTTAGAAGGTTGAAATACCAACTAGATTTCTCTGCCATCTTTTACTTACCTATAATATGTGTGAAGACTATGGGCTGCCCAGGATTCTGCTTCAGAATAATAACATTTTCCAAATTTCCAAATGCTCAAGATCTCAAATAATTTTCTGATCCTTCCACAGTTGTTGTATTGTGTATTAACGTATTTGTTATAAACACCGTTTCTAATTTACCAGTTTCCATGTGAGTGGATACCTTTCAAGGCTTCATAAAAGGGAAATTACATTGCTTTGTACAAATAGTTCAGATCCAAATGACAGTGCTGCTGTTAGAATGAAGCAGCATTTGCCAATTAAAAGATCAATTGTACATGAAAATTTTCGTTTTTCTCTGAAAAGTTAGAAACAATGTTGAATTTACAGGCTTTCACTTAAATGGCACTTTCCATTAAAATGCTAATTACAAAGTACATGTTAATTAATGTACCTTCCTCTCAGACAGCACAATATCATAGCAACACCATTACCTTTAAACACTATTACCTTTAAACACTATTAACTTCAAATCCTTTGAAATTGTTAAATAATAAGTGCTTTCTTGATTGTTACTAAAGGGTAGTGTAAAAGAATGAAAGTGAGATGTCTATTCCAGTGGATAAGTATCACTTAAGAAAGAAAACATAATTTCAGGCAATTTAAGGTTCATTAATATAATTTTTAAAAAGGTAGAACAATTGTGATTCCAAAGCATGAACCTTAGCACCTACCAATTCTGAGATAAGCACATGGCTGATTTTCTCACCATGTCTCACCTTAACTTCATTTTCAAAGGCCCACTCCTAAGAGCAGAAACATTTGGCTCATTTTAGAAAAAAACCCAAGACAGATAATAAGCATTCTTATAGAAAGGCCGGAGTTGGACAACACATTTCAATCCTGAAAACAGTTGTCTGATGGCTCCCAATCCAAAACCTCCATCACAGTGGGAGGGACCATTTCCTCATGTCAGAAAAGCACCATATCAGTTTCTTATCGAAAGTCATGATGAAATGAATGCTATCTCAGGTTTATTTAATTTTCCGCCTGGCCCCTGCTTTCTGAAACAAGGGTGGTGCTGTTGAAAATCAGAAACACCAGAAAAGCGGGGCTGAGGGAGGAGCCTTGCAGAATCAGCAGGGGATCAGACCTTGACAGATGCTGCCACTGAGGGGCTCTCAGTTGCCAAAGCACCAGGATGTGGTGACAATAAATACTTTTTGCTTGGGTTCTTCCCAGGTTTTCATGCCTCTGAGCTGAATATACAACTCTTAATTTGTACTTCACAAAATATGCTATGCAATTATCTTGCTTTGTTTCACTCTGGTTTTAATCTGTAACTTTGCCCAATGCCTCTGATATGTTTTATTTGCTGCCCTTCCTTTTCATGAGGACAATGTCCTCCCCTTCACATAGTCTCTCGCAGAGAAGGTGGAAGAATTCAGTATAGACACATGGGATACTCATGAAACACATGATACAAATGGAGACCTAGAAATCAAGTCATTTTAGTGCTGCTCCCAGTGCTGATGGGAATTCCCTCATGTGATGTCAGGCAAATCCCACACGCAAAAAATTTCAATCTCAGATATCACCTGAGGATACCCCTATAGCTAAACTCTGCAGCCCTTGTTTCATCTGCTTCACACCAATAACGAGTTATAGTGACAGAGTCACTATAACTCATTATTTGCAGTCCATCTGCCTATTTTATTGCTTTGCATAAAGACCTCTAAAGGTATTTCACTACCACCATCATAGGAAAAATAGAATGGACAGGAAATCCATCTGTGAACCAGAAAAAAGAGAAAACAGCAATTGTCAGAGTGTACTGGCCAGCTTAATTCCCTGGTTTGTTTAATAGCATGTGGTACTTGGCAGGACAAAACTCCTGCAGTCCCAACATAGAAGTATCAGCTGATCTATAGCTTTTTCACATTCTAACTAGGTCTGCAAAATGTTTGTTTCAAACTGAGCTTTTCTCCTTCTTTTTGGAAGCTAGCTCTTGGAAACACAGTTGTGAACAACATGTATTTTAAAACAATATCATATATAACCAGAAGCTACATATATTGTGTATACACTGTATTCTAGAAAACAAACCACTTTGCTCTATTTATACAAAATCATTTTTTCTTTAATGAGAGGAGTATACAAAAAACTATGACAACCATAATATGTTTGAAACTGTAAATACATATTTAATTCTGCATTTGATGTTGCAAATAACTAGTCTGCTATAGACAACCATTGCTTTTCATGGTGAGATGTATATGCCATGGGGATATAATTTTGACAGAGATGATGCTATGTAGGCCATAATAGTTGGTATTGTAAGGATTGTTTCACAAAGTATTGGCTACTATTAGTCAATATTCAAAGCTCTGAAATACGCAAACAAAAGTTTAACCTAGTCTTCCTTCATTATCTGCATTATAACCTCTCAGAATAAGCAGCTTGACATAATTTCAAGGGACTGAGTGCCACATATATTTGTACCTGCTGTGTTTAAGGTCCCATAAAGAGCTGGTTGTCAACTGGATTTTTTATTTCCATGGAAGAACTTGGCAAAATAAAAATAAAAAGATTTTGGGCAAAATAATAGTATAAAGATTTTGGGCAAAATAATAGTATAAAGATTTTGAGCAAAATACTTAGAGTTAAAAACCCTAAGTGAAGTAACAAAAGTAACAAATTCTTTCAGCCGAAAATAAAAACATTTTGATGTGAAATTACTGTCTTCATGTACCGAGAAAGGTGCATTTTGGTGTCTCACATCTCAGTTTTCCTCGGGCTGCTGGCATACAATGATGAATGGGATCACCTTGCTAGGACCCTGATGGGCAAATATTTCATTTTCTACACAAGGCAGTTTTCTTGAATTTTTATATTTTTTTAAACCAGATATTCAGGGCTAGACCTGCTCTTTCTGTTTAGCTGCCATTCAATCTAAATAAGCCCGTGCAATCACTGAGAAACTGAGTTTGAAACAATAAAATGCTAAACCATGGACTGAAGAAAGGGGGGTTTCTCATTTCAATTCCTCATGGGCCACCACCAAAACAACCACACAAGACCCACCACAACTGGTGAACTTTTAAATGAACATTGATATCAAGCAACCCCTACCCATTTTGTAGTCGCAGGAAGTGAAGGCTGGAACCAGCCCTCCCAAGTACTGTAGGCTGTCCTCCTTCCTTACCCCACCAAACTCTTGTAAGCTGTGGCTGGGGCATACCCCTTGGGCTGGCTGGGAATATTTGCACCATGGCTGCTCGGGCTACTGTTGTTCCACGATAACCAAAGTGCCAAATCAAAATACGAGTATCAGAAATTGATTAAAAGCATGAAGTAAAATGCCACCTGGATGTTCTACGTAGAGTTATATATGCATACCTGCACACATGCACACTTTACATAATCAAATGCATTTGTTATTTTGTACATAATATGATGAATGTGTATATATAATATAATAACATTTATATCCCTTCAGTTACGCGTCTCTTCACTAGCAGAGACCAAGGCACAAAGTCAGTTCCATCATGCTGCACCATATACCCTTTTATTCTGTACTATGGAAGCATTTTGTCTGTAATGTCAATTGCAGCATTTGTCTCTTGGTTATTCCCTCTGAGGGGTGTCAGCACGATGGGTTATGTTACATTTACAGAAAATTAGTTCCTCTGCTCTGTCTCAGATTTCCGATGATTCTGAATTAATAGCCTGGGCTGTAATGCTAAGAGATCAGCTTTGTGGCAGGTATCATACTGATTGCGTGACATGTATAAAATAACAACCTCTCAACGTCCTGTCCTGGCATGTACATGTACCAGTACCAAACTTGCCCTTAATAAGTGGGAACGATCTCTGTTTTGGTTGTTTCAAAGGCCTGCATAGACAGAAAAAGGAAATCTGTCACGCGTATTACTGAAGTGTTGTTTTTATTGTTCATTATCAGAATTTAACCTTTGGTCCAATGGTAATATTTCCTCAGGAAACAGATGATGAGCCCTCTGAAAAAGATGCTTTACAGCCCGGACGCAATATTGTTGCTGCAGGCTATGCCCTGTATGGTAGTGCTACGCTGGTTGCCCTCTCCACAGGGCAAGGAGTGGACTGCTTCATGCTCGATCCGGTACAGTTGTGGTGTTAATCACATTGACACTATCTTTTAGAGCTTTCAGTGCTTGGTTTTACTTGTTTTTGTTAATCCTCGTCTCTATAATCTATCCACTTCATGCAATTCTTTTTTTCATGTCCTGGAGCATCCCAGCTTCTCTTTACGAGTATTTAATAACACATGAGCATGTTGATTGCAATATCTGCAATGTTTTTTCCCTACTCAATAGAAGAGAAATTAAGTTAAATTCTCAATTAGGCATTTGAAACCCTCTTCATTCAAAGCAACACGTCAGAAAATTTAATCTGTACCATGTCTTTGTCTTCACTTAAATTTTTAAACATAAAAATGTTTATTTTATTCTTTTCTGTCTGAAGAAGAACATCAGCATGTTCACTATTTAGCCTGAGGCAAGGACCATTTTTTTGATAGCTCATGCCCAGTGATGTTTCATTTTCTGAGTGCAGTACAGTTGTATGGCTGTCACCTATGGTGCATACCCCAAAATTTGCAAAAGCACAACAATGCCTGTACAACTGAACATGTGCCACTCTTCAGTGCCCAGGAACACAATGAGTGTTACTGTGGGAATGCAGGAAGATCATTCATTTGTAAAACCAGAATTAGATGTGGGCAATTCCATAGGAGTTTTGTTTCTTATGTTGTTGTTCGTTTTGTTTTGTTTTTTAAATAAAAAGGATGAATTACTACCAAAACTTCTTGTAACCTTTGTTAATAGTCTCATTCCAAGTGGAAAAAATTGAGAGATGAACTGCTTTGGTTGAGACAGAAAAAGAGAAGGTGGAAGTTGAAATCAAACTGCAGACAGCAACACATGAGGGTAGCTGACCACATTCACTTTAAGATATTTAGACAAGACATTTAGGCAAGAAGATATTTAGGCAAGAAGAGTTCAAAAATCAGATGACAGTGTCATTTCTTAATTTGTAACCTTATGATTTGTGGACAGAGATTCATGATCCATCTGCTTTCAGGGCTGATTGGTGTTCTTTTGAGACTCTGTTCCAATTCAGTTTTGTTTATAGTACCAATCAGACAAGTTTTCATTAATTTTTCTTCTCTCTTTGAAATACTGTGCAGTTATACATCAGACTGATGCAGAAAGGATCAAGCTGTGCTAGCATTTCTGCCATCTCTAGTGAGACAACTGTTACAGAAAGTCAACAAAATTTTCTGCTGCTTGCTAATGTCTCATTTATCCTGTCCTGCAGGGTCTTGGTGAGTTTATTTTGGTGGACAGAGATGTTAAAATCAAGAAGAAGGGGAAGGTATACAGTCTCAATGAAGGTTATGCAAAGTATTTCGAGCCTGCAATGACAGAATATTTGCAAAAGAAGAAATTCCCTGAGGTAAGAAAATATTAGCACTGTACCCAATATACTGTGTACTGGCAAGCACTGCATTCCGTGCAGTCCTGGCTGATGGAAAAGGATTTGAAGGTCTTCCTGAGTTCAGACCCATGTAACCCTTTCATACCACCAGGTCCATTTCGTATATGCATCTAATGGAGCTTTTTATTTGGCATCCTGGCATGTTTTATAGCTTAGACTTTGGTAAATAAAATAATATTTTGTTTGTGTGACAGGAAATGTGTTGAAGTACTAGATCTTTCAACAAAGCTCTGGAACTGTGCACACCAAATTTAGGGATACCCTCGTTTTCTAGCTTTAGCTGAATATGCAGTTCAGTCATATGTGCAGCTGAGCATTTAGGGGTAGATTCCATGTGCTGCTCAGAAGGTGTTTGCAGGAGTCTGGGTGGCGTCACCTTCTCCTTCCCATACCTGCTTGTATCTGAAAAATGTAGTATCATTCTTGCATGGTCTGCTTGAATCACATGGAGCATGAACCAACCTATAGGCTGGGGAGGAAATCTTAACACATGGTGTGAGGCACATTTTCACTGTATTTGGTTGTTAAAAGAGAGACATCCCATGTCTTATGAACTTCCTTGGACAAATACAGTTTTGTATGGCCTCTTATCAATGCTAGGAGGACAGAAGAGAAGTTGTCAATGTGGAAAGCTGGAAGCCACGTGAAGAGTAATTCATAATGAAATATAGTGATGTGGATCAACTCAGGACTTAATTTCATCCGGAAACTGGTTTAAAAGCTCTTCCTATTAAAAAAAATCAGATTATTTTTAAGCTATTAGTTGTCAAGAATGCTTGTAATATGGTTTGTGTTAAGTAATAGATTCAGTAAAAACCTCAGGGTGCTGTACAAGGGAAATATCATTAGTAAGCATTTAAACTATAGTCCCATGATAAGCTTCTCCTTCTGACCTAAAAAATCTGGATTTACTACATTGGCTATATCTGCAAGACTACTGACTGAATATCAAACCCTCTTTATCGTGCTATCCGGATTGTAGCTACAGAGAGTGTCACATCACAGCATTCTAAATGTATTAACTTTGTATATTTGAGGTTATTTTGAGACTTCAAAGTCTGCATTCAGTTCAGCTGTGAGAGAAGCAGAAGCCCATGACACAACTTTCATACTTCCTGAAACCTAATCCAGCTGGGAAAGGGAAGGACATCTGTGCTTCTTGTTCTGCTCATGTTATACTAGGCTATGTATTCCGTATAATGCACTAAGACTGGATTTATTAATTTGTGGTTTTGCAAAGCACAAAAGTGTTGTTTAAAGTAAAACTCTCAAACAAATGCATTAACCCCAGGCAACCAGGAAAAGACTGAGGAGATTTCAAACTCAGCGGAAAGACCAGACAGAAGTATTTCACTACAGGATCAGTGAAGACAGCTGTATCCTGTGACTCACAAAATCTTTAAGCTAGGACATACTGGAAAAAAGTCATTTGCAAACACTGTTTTATCTCAAATCTGTGCATCATTTGATGAAAACGTATTGAAATTCTTGGTCTAATGCAACAGAAGCTGGCAGATGTTTTTGTTACTTTAAAGCAAGCAGCACAGAAGTGCACGGGTTATTTGGGGCAGGGGAAATCTCCTCAGTTGTACTGAACAAGCACATTTTTTGCTGCTCTGAGATGTACAGTTGTCTGCATGAAAGGGGCTGAGACACAAATGTTTTGGCCACACAGCACAAGGAAGTGCCCTGCCCATCTGAAGCGTGTTATGAACCTGAGTTTTGGAAACAGCATAACTCAGTTCCTTGATTTGGAAAGGACATTATATCTGCATTGTGGGGAGGACTGGAGAGAAAAACCATTACCATTCCTATGTAGCATGAAACATGCTTTCTGGCCTCATCTGTAAGCCTAACCAGCTACAGCCACATTGGTGATGTTCCTACTTTCCCCACAGGAGCCAGGTGGAGCTTTTCAGAGGTTTGGTCTTTGTGTCCTTCTCTCCAGCATGCAGAAGGATAGTGAGGGTGTCTGCTGGATACCCCCTGCCTGTGACTTGAGGAGGAACTGACATGTGGGCATCAGGGAATACCCTGATATCCACATTCAGGCAGATCATCCACCCTATATTCTTCTGGCCACTAGAAGCCAGGAGACCATCAGTTTTAGCAATTTGTCACTTTTTCGCATTTTTCTTCCTTTGATCTTAATTCCTTCCTGTGGTTCTTGGTCAACATGCTGTTCAGATGACTCTCTGATATTGCCATGAAAAACTGAAAAGTTAAAAATAAAACAGGCAAACAAAAGTAGAATATTGTCCACAACATGTCCTATGTTCTGTATCATTGCCATCGGCAATGAAACACTAAAAATCAACTATTTATGAGTAGAAGAGAGATTTCCCCTTACTGTCTAACATCAGCGTCCCAGACCAGACAGTTTGGACTACAGAGGCACATTGACCCTCAAAGTTTCTTGTGGATCACCATTTACCTAAGGCATCAATTCTGAATAAAAAGCAGTAGAAAAATGCTGATGTTCTGCAGGTTGGAGCTAGGCCTCCTAGTATTATCATGAAGTGAATAATATATATCTAACCACATCTCCTCTGGTATGAGAGTAAAGCTAACTTTTTATTAAGCATGACAAAACCATGCTGCTGCTTAACCAGTTTGAAGAGCAAGTTTCTGTTTGCAAATTTGCCTGTAATGCAACATGTTTACTCCAGTCTGCAATGCTTAATGGGCGCTGCTGGGCCAGAAACCGTCTCTGCACAGATTTTACTATAACTCCTCCCCAAAATGGGTTCTTCCTCCCATAATGGCTGCAAGGCCCCAGCTTCTCTTTGGCACTGGTTCACCCATGGCAGAATTTGGAAACACCCTGTGGACATTATCACACTTTGCTATGACACCTATTTTTATCTTTGCTTCCTACAGTCAGGCACAAGAGAAGCTGAATCTCATCACAGCTTGCTGATGATGAGAGCTATGCAATTGAGACACCCTGGTCAAATATTTGTCTCAGCAATATCATTGAAAACTTGCCATCAACAGCACATTTCACTATGAAGCATTCTTTTCTCAGCTAGCCAAGCTGTGTCCGAGTGACACAAAAAAGCTAGTAAAACCACTATACTTTTGTCACCACATCTGTATGTGAAGTAAGGGATGCAGGGTGTTGCTGTTGCAGTCTGTAGAAAAGATTTCTTGCACCATCCCCCCATAGTCATCATATTCCTATAAGAAAAATCTAGTCTTGTTCTGCTGTGGAAGAACAGGGCTGTCAGAAATCAGTAGAATAAAGAAACAAAAAATTGACTTCTATCAGAATGTGAAGAAAAAAATCACAGGACCTATCTGTTATGAATAAATTTTGTTCATTTGTGTCAAGCAAAATAAAAGCAACTGGAGGGGTAAAATGAAGAGTAGCCACCTGTTTACTCAAACACCATGGATGCTGACCAAAGGAACATGAAGGTTCTCCAACTCTTTCATTGGCATCAGCTGAACAATCAGAAGTGCTTATTGAACAAGAGCTTGGCATTACTGAGAGCTTGGCATTACTGAGAACACTGAACTGAGAACTGTCTAGCATTCATGCTCTGTTATGTTGTTTGAGAAGAAAGCGTGGGCTATATGCCAACATGCATACAACACCTATTAACTTTCTCATCTGTAAAAAAAATGCATGAGCAACAAAACCGGAGAAACAAGAAATAACATTTCACCAACTAAAAGGAATGTCTATTCTTCCCATGCAGATAGCTGTATGTTAGAGGAAGTGAAAGTTTTATTTCAGTACGTGGTTCAAGTGGTAACCTTATCAGAATGGAGGAATTTATCTTCTGTATTTTTCTCAGCAGAGTCTCAGCACTGTGTCCGTAGCAGGTGAATATCTATCGGGGTAAGAAGCAGCTAAAATTGCAGTGGCATCTCATCAGCTTAGAATATCCTGAGTTGGAAGGGAGCCCACAAAGCATCCTTCACATAACACTGTCCGTGTACACACAAATTATGTAAATAATCTGCATGTGAATAGGTAACCTAGCACATTCCAGACCTGCCAGATTGTGTGAACACAGGTGGCTCAGCTGTGCAGCTCATGGTCAGTATATTTTATACCCGTGGTTTGCAGAAACCTTGTTTGATAATGTCATAGAAGCAATCCTTAGCAGTCTGGTTCAGGGGCCGCTTGTTGATATGTTATGTCTTTTCTTAGTGCTCAACACACTTTTCTTAAGACTCGGTTCATTACCTTTTGAAACCACAAAAGAAACTTCTTCCTTTGATTGTATTTTTAGAGGTAATTTTAGACTATAATCACATCTTTCCCAGACATTAACTGAAAACTCATCTTTGTCTCTCTTTAATACTTCTTAAGGTGTTTGTTTTTTTCTGATGTTAGATTTTTACTGTTGCAAAGTCACAAGCACAAACAGCTGTGAGATGGAGAAGCTATCACTTGAAGCCTAAACATGTCATTATTTGAGCATAAGCCATGAAAAACAAGGAAGCAGATACTTAAAAGCTTTGTTCACTTGTGCCTACAATCAATAGGACCAGATTTAAACAAAACTAATTGTAAAAGCTCTAGGCTGTGTCTTATCCATCATGTCTTTCATAGTTTGCATTGTTTTCTTCTGAATTTTTGATAGCTCTCCTAATGTGTACAAGAATTATGAAAACCAACATGTACAGTTGAACAAGGGTTATTACATAGCCTGTAATAGGACTCTTTTCAATTTTATTATCAGCTGTATCAAATATTCAAGTCTTATCTTTGGCAGCATAGGACTTAACTTCCTAGTGTTCTGTTCCTTTATAAAGTGTAATTTCTTGAGAATCTTTTCCCATTTTAAAAGAGAGTAATTATCAAAACTTCACAGTTGCATTGAACAACTTGAAAAAGTGATCTCAAAATAAAATTATGTTTTTCTTTGTTTTCCGTCCAATTGTGGATTTTTTCCCCCAGACAACCTTATGATTTTGCTGGGAAAGGTGACAAACTTGTGGTGTCTGAAGGTCCTGGAGGTGGCATTGCTGAACAAGTTCTCTATGCATTTTTCTGGATCTAGTATCACTGCCGGATGAGCTTTGTAGAAAGAGCTACAATCTTTTATTAGAAAACTGATCCAAATGGAAAAAACATGCTGAGATCTTTTCAGACTTTTAGCATTGTAATACAAAAACATATATGTGTATTAAGTGTGCACAAAGTTCAGTCTCTAGTAATGTTCCAGGAAGATGAAAATTCCTCCTCAGCTTTATTGAAAACAGAATGAGAGATACGAAAAGATCAGCAGTATTCTTCTCTTTAAAAGTTTTCTTTCAGTTTACATCTATATTTTGTATCTCCCCTTCATAAAATATGGGGACATGTCATTCCATTTCTTGAGTGGAGCTTATTTGGTCTACTGTGTGTACTTCTATTTGTTCAAGACACCTTGCTTATCCTCTGTATTTCCTACCTAAACATTTTTATGGCCATGAATACTTCCTTGATTGCTCTTGCTAAAATGACCTGTCCTTCAACGACATCAATTTCTAAGCTGAGAGCAAGGCGAATTATATTAATGAATAAATCACTATCTCCCAAATTAAGCTGCAGAATTAATGCTATGACCAATTTCACCACTTGACAAGGTAAAAGGTAAAATTTGGAGTCCTCTTGGAACCATCTGGATATGTAGTGGGGTGACATCCCTCCTTGTACTGTGGCTTAGGAACCAGCGAAAGACCAGAAATCAAATGAGTTCCTTGTTCTGATAAGGTGGAGAAGTTTTCAGTGCCTTGGTTCTTCACAGAATGGGGTTTGATTCCAAACTGTGCACTCAAATCACTGGCACTCTGGTTTGCATACTGTGAATGCAGCTCTTTAAAACACTTATTTTTGAACCCTATAGACAATTACATCTTACAAAAGTCTAAGCTTAGGACTGATTCTGGTATTTGCGGTATCCATAAGCAGCCATTGATTTAAGCAGCTTTGATTCCTGTTTCATAACAAAATTACATTTTGCCATGCTACTATCTGTCTAGCCTGGTAAATATAATTATTTGCTCTATGTTTTTCAGGATGGCAGTTCCCCATACGGTGCCAGGTATGTGGGGTCCATGGTAGCTGATGTTCACCGTACATTGATGTATGGTGGGATTTTCATGTATCCTGCTAATCAGAAGAGTCCTAAAGGAAAGGTATGTCATTGAATTCCTTTCTGGTGAACCTAGCCAACCTAATAACTCTGGTATTACCAGAGCAGTAGTTTAGATAAATAAACAAATAATAATTTTCTACTGCGGAAAAAATTATTAACAAAAATGATGGTGCAATCAAAATTAGGAAAGAAATTTAGGCAATTGCCAGTTTAGGCCAGAAATCTTCCTGTGTGCTTTTATATTACGAACTACTCAAGTGGTTTTCACTGCAACAAAGGACTTAATTAATTTTTCTAAAGATAGTATTTCAGTACCATAGAAACCCATTGAGAGACCTGTGCATAGCTGGCAGATACAACATGGACCTAAGGAAGACCTCTGCACTTTAAACTGACAATTAGAGTTATCCCACCAGCCGGTGGGACACACTGAGTCCCAGAAAGGGTTTCGTCCAATGCTAGAAAAATAAGTTTTCCTACCTTGTTTCCAAAGGGCAATGAGCTCATATCACCAGCTCTGCAAACTCAGGCTTCTGCTACCTGATCAAAAAAAGTGATTACAGTGGAAGGAGGGCTTCATGCATGCTGAAATCAGTACTTTGGGAAGATATGACTTCCTGTTTGGACACCTGTACAAAACGCACCATGACAATGCAGTGCAGCGCAATGCAGTCAGTCTTTGAAAATGACCGTTGTCAACCTCAGCTTCTCTCCTGCAGCATCAGATAACCCCATTATCAACTTTTGAAACAAATATGTTTTAAGAGACCTAGTCCCACAGCTAATCTGTGGACCATCAGTAACCTGCAGGTCCAGCTTAGGAAATTATTGGGTCAGTCCATAATAGATTGGACATGGTGTTCTGACTCCAACACCACATCCTTTCCAGATCTACACCATACTTAAAACCTTCTCTTCAAATGCTTTTGCATCCATGCCTGGTATGTGGAGGAATCTGCCCCATCTCCCACACTGGTGTCAGAATATCCTGATGTCTACCATCTTTAGGGAGAGAGGACTACTGGTTCCATCATGGTGAGCTTGTATTTACCAAAATACCAGCAGATCCAAATGGTCTTCAAACCAAAAACAGGAAAAGAATTCTCTTCAACATATACAACCAAAAATATCTGCATGTTTGTCCAGGCAAAAATTATTTAAATTTTTGAATTGGCATCCCAGAGGAAAAAAACCCAAAAACACCACCCCAAAAAACACTCACTAAATGATGTGGATCTGTTTGTACAAAAAAGGAATTTGCTGTGTGTGAAAAAAGTGGGTGCGCTGACTGGCCTCTTCAAATTAAACTTTTTGTTTAGAAATCTATATTAAACCACTGTTGAAAAGAGAGGATGAGAAACAGGACAAAAGAACAAAGGAACAAAGTACTTACATAACTTTATAGAAATAAAGGTTTCCACAGGAGTTAGCCCACATTTTTTATTGGATTGCTCTGGCTTGCACTGCCATAGCAAAGAGAGTAATGGAAGAAGCAAAACATGCTCTCATTACAAATAAAAATTTTCTTTCCTTCTCAGAGTGCAGGTGAATATAGTTGTTTTCACATATATCTTCTCTTGTTGGAGAAACAATGCTCTTGTGGCAAGTGCCCTGATCATCTGTCCCCTGAAAGACAGACTATGCACTTGGTCAGAGAACTGAAAGGAATCAAATGTCACTGGAATTGATCAAAAGTCTTTAGAGCAAATGCAAATGACGTGCATGTAGGCCCTAACACATACAGCTCCTTCTTTAAGTTAAAGAAAGAAAATTAAATGCTCAATAAACACTACAGGACCAGCCAACAAATAAATCCTCTTTTCAAATTATATATTTTGAATAATATTTTTTATAAACTTAGGGCTTGTAGTTCTCTATTAGGTGAAAAATGTTAAACCTATCTTAAGACAGAGCCCATCTGAAGATCCCTGAGTGCAATTTCACAGCTACCTGAAGAAAAAACTGCTTTCCTCAAGTTGCATAGTCACAGCTTAGCAACAAGAAACTTGAAAGGTGATTCCACGGTGATACCACTGCTGTTTGCTGGCTCATGATCTTCCAGAACTGAGCCAAGCAATAGGAAGAAGAGTGAAAGATATTGGTCCTATGTTGCCTGTGAGATGGAGTCCTTGTACCAGAAGTAACACTTCAGTGGGCTTTAAAGATAACAAAGAAGGTCATATGGTGCTATTTAAGTTTGTGGTATATCATGGTTTTATTACAGTGTGCTAAAGGTATGGTGGGTAGTGAAGTCCTGTGTTCAACCTGTTTCTCTGTCTCTGTGCAACTATAGCTGCATTCTGTCACACTTCCTTTTCCCCCGAAGACATTCTCTCTTTTGCACATGCGAAGAGTCCATTAAACAAAATATGTGCTAGTATTGTTGTACGTGATCACTTCATAGATAAACCTACAGAAATAATGTCTGTTCAGAACTGACCAGCTATCACTGGTGTTCATTTAAACATAGAAACTTTTGGTATATGTCCTAAATATGTTTGCATTCCACCAGAAAACACTCACCCTAAGAGGTAGCATTAAAAAAAAAATGTAAACAGCTATCAGAGTCCAAACCAAAAGGGAAAATTTGCTTTTAATAAATAACTGCAGCTGCTTCTGAAGCCACTGTCTGGATAAGTTCAGGCCACTAATATCTATCTGCATGTCTGAAGAGAAGCAATAAAATCCTGAAATTTGAAACTGGGAGCATCAATTTTCAAACTCCAAAATATCCTGACTAAACATAACATGATTATCCCAAGCTCTGAGTTAACACATAAAGACTCCAGATGAGAAGATATTTTGGCTTTTCTTTCCCAGTACTGTTAGCTTAGCTGGCTTAACTGTTTTGCTGATGTCTGTGGGACACCTACTTTTGACATTTTGGACAAAATACAGCTTCACTGGTGCTGCACATCAGCTTGGAAATGATAGTGGTGATCTCTGCATGTAGGATCAGTGCACTGCTTCTCTAAACAGAAGGCTTTAGGGAAGGTGAGAAGAAGAGAGGGAAGGAGGGCCTCACTGAGAGACATTGATACTTAGGTCAGTTGAAGTCTGGTACAACATTTTTCAAAATCACACAAGGAAAGCTAGCTTTTGGCAAGTCCTTTGATATAATTTCCCCCAAAGGCAATCGTGTGTTTCCTCTTTCTTTCTAGCTCCGACTTCTCTATGAATGCAACCCCATGGCTTTCATCATTGAGCAGGCAGGTGGGATGGCAACTACAGGGACCGAAGCAGTGTTGGATGTGAAACCCGAGAATATTCACCAGAGAGTTCCTCTTATACTTGGCTCTCCAGACGATGTGCAAGAATACCTTGCTTGTGTACAGAAACACCAGAAGAGCAGCTAAAGGCTTTCCACATCAGACCTTGCTTGTCCATTTTCAGTCTCCAAGAAAAGCTTTACCTTTCAAAATGGTGGATTCTAGCAATTACCACCAATCTCTTGGTGAAAGTCCCACTTTACAAGAACAAGAAAAATAGCGAGATTTCATTTCTTCTTGCAGGCAAGTTAAAAATCCTTTAATTCTGATTTATGCAGGGAAAATGCAGAGACAGAGTAATGATTTCCAAACAGAAACTACTTACTTTATATGATATTAACAAAAGGAAGTGAATTGTGTCAGTATCCTCATTTGATCTGAAGCTTTACCTCTGACATTACATGGGTGGCATTGTTTGCAACAGGATTTCCACATCAGTATTTGCAATGCCATTATCTGGATTTTCTGTCAGAGGCTTTCTTGCAGATGCTTTTTATCTTGACAGCCCTAGGAAGAGCAGAAGTCTCATGCTGTCTGAAACAGCATTTTTAAGCTGCAAATAATATATGTTTTGGGTAATTAATAGAGATGAAAAGGCTGCAGTGTTGCCAGGGTATTTCATTTCTCATAAGAACAGGAAATATTGCGTGTAATTTACACACAACTTTCAACAGCACAAATTACAATAAACCATTGCTGTGGATGTGACACCCAAATCATGCCTATTCTGTTGATCCATTGTCTTCTGCAAGAGAAGAGGGTACAAAGATACTGTTATACCTCCGTTTCCTCTCACTTTGAAAGGTTTTTATTTCAGATTGACACTTGCCCTTTTACACGTTATATTGCCATTCCTAGTCACCGTGGTGTCCTGTCCTTAATTGGAAGGGATCACCCAAGTTTTGTAGATGCTTGTGGTCAAAGGGAACAAGTAAAGTCAGACGGTCTGCAGAAGCTTACAAAGTTTCATTAGTAAATTCCACAGTTGGTGTGAGAATTGATACGAATTAGTCCCTGATCTCCTAGAATAAACACAAGGCAGTGGGGTTTTGATAAAGAGGTAGGGTAAAAGGGGAGAGAGGGGGGGAGAGAGAGAGAGAGAGAGAGAGAGAGAGGGAGAGAGACAGAGAGAGGTGAGTTAAAGAGGAGGGGGAAGACAGCAGAGACACAGAGAGAGTCCTGGCTCCAGCATGGATCCAACTGATGGGGAGTCCAGGGACCTGGGGATGCACATGTGCCTGGACTTTGTGAGGATATTTTTTTTTCCCTGGCACGGAGAAAATATTCTCATTTTCTATACAAATTAGTTATCATGCACAGTCTGCTCTTTCAGACCTTTCTGGAAATGGGTCAGAGGGCTTTAGGTGTCTCTGGTGGTTTTCATCCTTCCCTACAGTCCATGCCCCCTTCTCAGTCTCATTCCTGCACTTACGCTGTGTTGTCCTTATCTCCAAGAGCTACAACAAGGATGTTTGTCCGGGAAAAGTGCTGCCCTACTTCTGTATGGCCACCTTCACCAGCCACACCCTGTTCTTTCTCACAGTGTGTGTTACCAACAATCATTGGTTGTTATTATCAACAGTCCTTGGCTGGCTCCACAACTATCTGCTTATTGCTGTTTGAGGCATACACATTAGCCCTTTGTCTTAGGGAGTCAGGATCCTGTGTGAACATCCTGAGACCCACCTTCAACCTCTTCAAGGACCTGCTTAGAAGAATCCCATGGGATAGGGCTCTAGAAGATAAGGAGGTCCAAGAGAGCTGGTCAATATTCAAACATCGGTTCCTCCAAGCTCAAGACCAGTGTAGCACTATCAGCAGGAATTCAGGCAAACAGGACAGGAGATCTGCATAGATGAACAGGGAGTTTCCAGGAAGAAATTTCTGGGATGTGGAGAAAGAGCCAGGTCCTGTGAGAGGGCTATAGGAACATCATCAGAGTATGAGGGATGCAGGGATGAGACAAGGAAGACCAAGGCCCAATTGACATTGAATCTGGAAAGGGCTTCTACAAGTACACGAGGAGCAAAAGGAAGATTAGGGAAAATGTGGGGCCACTGCTGAATCAGATGGGTGTCCTGGTGATGGAAGACACAGAGAAGGCAGAATTACTGAATGCCTTCTTTGTCTCAGTCTTTGCTGGTGAGGCCAGCCCTCAGGAGTCCCAGACCTCAGAGGCAAGAGAGGAAGGATGGAGAAAGGAAGACTTCCCCCCGGTCATAGAGGGCTGGGTTAGAGATCAGCTAGACAGACTTAACTCCCATAAATCCATGGGCTGTGATGGGATGCACCCAGGGGTGCCAAGGGAGCTGGCAGATGTTGCTAAGACAACCTCCATTATCTGTGGAAAATCATGGAGAACAGGAGAGGTGCCCAATGACTGAAGGAAAGCCAATGTTGCTGCCATCTTCAAGAAGGACAAGAAAGAGGACCTGGGAAAATATGTCCTGTCAGCCTCACCTCCACACCTGAAAAGGAACAGCTCATTCTGCAGGTCATGCCCAGGCACATAGACAACAATAAGGTCATTGGGAGTAGTCAGCATTGGTTCACCAAGGGGAACTCATGCTTGACCGATCCGATGGACTTCTGTGGTGGCATGGCAGAATGGGTCAGTGAGGGGAGAGCAGTGGATGTTCAGCAAGGCTTTTGACGCTGTCTGCCATAACATCCTCACAGGTAAGCTCAGGAAATGTGGGTTAGAGGAATGGACAGTGAGGTGGATCAGGAACTGGCTGAATGGCAGAGCTCAGAGGGTCGTGATCAGCAGAGCAGAATGCAGCTGGAGGCCAGCAGCCAGTTCTCCAGGGATCAATACTGGGACCAGTCTTGTCCAACTTGTTTATCAATGGCCCGGATGAAGGGATAGAATGTACCCTCAGCAAGTTTGCTGATGGCACTAAACTGGGGGAGTGGCTGATCCACCTGAAGGTTCTGCTGGGACCTTGATAGGCCGGAGGGTTGGGCAGAGAGAAACTTAATGAGTTCAACAAGGACAGGTGTCGGGTCCTGCACCTGGGGAGGAACAGCCCCAAGGGCCAGCACAGGCCGAGGGTTGCTCCTACAGAACAGCTCTGGGGAGAAGGACCTGGGACTCCTGGTGGACCACAAGTTGTCCATGAGCTGTCAGTGCCCTTGTGGCCAGGAGGGACAGTGATATTCTGGGGTGCATTGGGAAGAGCATGGCCAGAAAGCTGAGGGAGTTGTGCCTCTATTTGGCCCTGGTGAGGCCACATCTGGAGTGCTGTGTCCAGTTCTGTGTTCCTCAGCAAAAGAGAGACAAGGAGCTCCTGGAGAGGGTCCAGCAGAGGGTCACAAAGATGATTTGGGATCTGGAGCACCTCTTACGAGGAAACACTACAGGAGCTGGGCCTGTTTAGTCTGAGGAAGAGAAAAATGAGAGGGGATCTCAATCAATGCATATAAATATCTCAAAGGCAGGTGCCAAGAGGATGGTGCAAGACTCTTTTCAGTGGTGCCCAGAGACAGGGTGAGGAGCAATGGCCATAAACTAAACCACAAGAAGTTCCACCTCCACATGAAGAAGAATTTTTTTACACCTATGTTGGCAGAGCACTGGAACAGGCTGTCCTGGAGTCTTTCTCTGTGGAGCCATTCAAAACCCATTTGGACAGATTCCTGTGTGACTTGCTCTAGCTGACTGTGCCTTGGAAGGGGGGTTGAACTGGATGATCTTCAGAGGCCCCTTCCAACTGTAATGATTCTGTGATTCTGACACTTCTAGGCTTGTACAGCCATCCACCCTGTAGGTGCTCTGGTGCTAGATCTCAGGCTTGACACTGCCTAAGGAGATCAGAAATCTGCTGTGAAACTAGCAGTCATTGACCAATGAGAGCAAAAATTAGCAATTAAAAGAAATGTGTGATTACATTAAGTGATAAGGATGTGAGAACTGGGATTTAGGCCACTTTGAGTTTTAGACACCTTTATAACCCTCCTTTCTCATTATATAAATGTTTTTTCAGACAACCTCCTTGATGTAAGCAGCTCCCGTACCCTCTTCTCATTTTCACCCGATTCACACCCCCAGCTGTGCTGGTACAAGATTTTATTAAGAACACTCTGTGAATTGCATCAGGACATAGAGAGGAGTTAAAAATACTCCTGCCAAGAAAATCCACCAGTTACTTTTTAACATACAGCTGTGTTCTATTATTCATAAAGAAGAGGCAGGCTGAACAAAAGCAGACAGAAAATTATTCAGGATGAGCATTTACCCTTAGTTATTGCTATCCCAGGAGTGAGGATGTGATTTCAGTGCTGCTTCAGGTATCAAAGCACTCTTTCTTCAGGTTTATCTGGCACTTTTTAGAGCTGTGACAACTGCCCAGAATCAGCAAGTACAGTGTGTACTTGTTTATTCTGTTCCTCATCACGTGCTTCCCAAAGCTCTACTATCAACAGCAGAACATAAACAACACTTAAATCCTGGAGACTGAAGAGGAAGCAGAAAAAAAGAAGATGGTTTAGGTAATAACAAAAGCTTTTTACTGCGTGATGCAATTGTGCACTCTGATTATGAAAATCATTAAATCAGTTTTCCTGGGAAAAAAAATGTGCACAGTGTACATACACACACATATCTATTTTATACATATATTATATAAATATATAGTAATTCTCTCTCTCAGAGTCTCTATATAGGAACACAAATAGATGTTGATGTCACAAATTTATTGAGGAACTCCACTGCATTTTTAAAATCAGAAACCTAAGACCAAGTGTAATTTGAGGCCAGTCTAAGTAAGCTAACAATACTAGTTTTACATCAGAAGGATCACTGCTACATTGGTCCTGTTCCCAAGGGGCCAGGAGAGATGATACAGCAAGGATATAGCAAGAACAGAGACGCAGCACTACTCAGTGTAACCACAGGGCCTCTAAAACCCGCCACTTAGGGACATGCTGAAAGTTGGTTTTTCAGTGGGCGTACCCAGTCTAGTGGCTAAGATCTGCACTCCTGCTGGCAGGATATATAAATCTGCATACTGCATCGTGTCAGTCATTCAGTGCACCACTTACTGTCAGCCTTACAGAACACAGCTTGCCTTCATTTAAATATAGTATCACAGCAAAGTGTGGACCTAATCCCAGCTGCTACTTTTCCCACATTTTGTTTTTTATCTCAGTTTGCACCAAAAGCATCTCTTAGTGGAGGGGCTAGTGCTGGGACACTGCTCTGACTAACAACTGCTGCTTGGCGGGCTGTTGATGCTTAAATGACAATGCTCCTAGTTTGTGGGCTGCTGGGTGGCTAATGCTTACACAGAGATCCCTATCTGCTCTGTATAAACAACCCATACAAACCTCAAATGTAGATTAAGAAAGGAGCAACTTTTTTCAGTGTGAACAGTGGATATTCTTGCTGGAGTCCTGCTTTGACCTACCTCACCTATCTAGGTACTGCTACATGTAGCACAGCCCTGCAACCAGACCACTCCACAAAATCCTTCTTAAAGGCTCAGGGTGAGTTATAAAGTTTCCCTCTGCAGTGTGATACTAGTTCAGACCATTTCTGCAGAGCTCTCTGACACTAACCGCAGGGGGATGCCACCTATGAAGCCCTTGCAACACTGGGCCACAACTTCCTTCCATGGCCAGCTGCCAGTGTATCTGAGGGCACTCAGACTGCTGAGAAAGTAAGACACAGCTTTTTGGGGTTTTTTTTAAGAATCAGAGCGTATTTAGTGGTTGGAGTGGTCTGAAAGGGGACACACCACAAGCTGCCATCAAGACTGCTGAGAGAAGCAGGTAGTGTTCATGATGAAGGTGTTGTGAGTCTGCCTCCAGATGCAGAAGCCAGCAATGGCTGATATTCCTCAGATACTCAGCAGCACGATACAAAATTGAAAATACATGGAAACACCAAGTACAGGAAGGAACAGACATGCATCTAAGTATTAGTTCCCATATGTGCCTTTGTATCAGTATTCAACAGCTTCTCAGCATAAAATTATATATGAATAAATCAGCACCCATTTCACTTCCGGTTACTTTTGGAGAAAGATGCAGAAACGATACTATTTGTACTGTACCAGGTATATAACATACATGACTGTTGTTAAAGCACTGATTGCCAAACTTGTTGCAAATATAATTCTTCTTTCCAATTATTGGGAACCTTTGCACCTATTTCAGAAGTAAAACAAAGGCAAACTATCTAAACCTAGCAGTGTCCAATAATACAAGAAAATACAGCAACCCCACCAAGCTCTAATAAATGAGCAGTTGTTCACAAATTACTTTGACTGGAAACTGAGTTAGTCTGAGCAGCCAGCTGCAGAGAGGTGGCCTTGTGACTGCAATCACAAGATGGGGGATCAGAGAACAGGTTGGGGCTGGCAGGCTTCCCACCAGTCCCGTGGCACCCAGGCTGCCCGTGCTGCTGCCCTGAGAGCCCAGCACTCTGAGGAGCAAATCCTGGACACTGCAGCAGGACCTCACCCATCCGTGAGAAGGCAAGGCAGCTGAAATGCAGATGCTCTTGGAAGCGTAGGATCAAAAGTTGATATTTTATTCTGTTTTCAACAAAACATACACATGGGGAGTTTTGCTGGTTTTTAGTAAAGCCAACTGATATTTCTGGAAAAGCAAGGCAAAAGTTTTCTTAATTTATAAAATGCCAGCTAATTAGAGACAGAGAACAAGAAAGAACTCTTAGCTTACATGGATTATACCACACAGACTCATTGTGAGAAAAGGGTGGTTGGTGCCCGTGGAAGAAAAGAGGGGGTTTAATAAGAGGAAAGATGATAAAGTCATTAACTTCTGTGAGACTGCGAAGGTAAAAGTATCTGTTTTCCAGAGATATCCAGGGCTCAAAAGTGGGAGTAGCAGAGAGTAAATGAACACTGAGACAGAGGATCTGAACACAATTACCCAGAGGTACAGAACACTTGAAGTTTTGATGAGACAATCCCTACCATTCAGGCTTCACGTCATCATGGACAATATTCATAAAGCCCGTGGATTGCTACCAAAAAGACCTTTGGTTTTTGTTCCTAGCTTTCTGCAACTACAGATGTGGTTTCAGAAAACACAAAAACAAAAACCTCAAGCCAAGCATGTGATCTAATTCAATTGAACTGATTTTAATACTTCATAGAGACAGGGTTTTCTACTGAGATCTGCCCCGAGGATATTGCTTTCAT
Source organism: Falcunculus frontatus (assembly GCA_013398115.1). NCBI lineage: Eukaryota > Metazoa > Chordata > Aves > Passeriformes > Falcunculus > Falcunculus frontatus. The sequence goes on from VZRV01003797.1 coordinate 287,021, forward strand.
CCAATGCAATGATTTGCATCATGCTCATCAGGAGCCCAGCAACCTGTTTTCTGGTAGCAGCTTTTGCAGCTCTGACCACTGCTCTCAGTGAAGGCAGTTTAGTGAGCCAGCTTGCAGAGGGTGTTGGCCAAAACAGCTATGTACTCCCACGTTGATAAACAGAGTTTGGCCTAAGAATTGTTGTCAGCTGCTGAGCAGATCACCTGGTGAATATTTTATCACTTTTGAAGGGACGCCTCTGAGGGAGATAATGTGCCCGCTCAATTACTGGGTCAGCTGTGCTCGGGCTGAATGTGCATGGCCAGTCTAATCCCAGCCAAAGCATGACCGTTCACGATGTCTCATCAATTCAGCAGACGCTCCAATGCACAGTCAGCACAAGCCCAGGAAAAAAAACAGGTCAGCTTCTCTCCACACCCAGCTGCTGCGGCACCGGCCTTGTCATCATGTGCTGTGAGGAGCACAGCTCTGAGACACCGTACCGGGTGACACACCATCTGTCTTTTGCCCTTTTAATCGCCCGGTTTCCTGTTTTGCTCCTGCGTTGACAATTTTCTCCCTCTTTTAACAACACAGCATGACTTTTTATTCTGGCACAGACAAAAAAGGAGAGTGCTCAAACCAAAGCAGGGAGGATAAGTGGAAAGGGCCATGCAGACAAACCTAGATCTGAAATTTAAACTCAGTAAAAGAACACAAATGGAGATGTTTACTTTTAGCTCTTTTGAAGATATGCTGGGAGAAAACAAAGCCAAAGGGGGAGGCTAGCCTTCCCCCAAATGCACACCCACAGCTGCTAATCAGTTGCATGGCCTCTGGCAGGCAGCCTCACAGCTTTTGGCCTTCTTCCTCTCCCATTTCTCAGCTCTGTGTCAGTTTAGATTAAAAACTCAGTGTGGAGGGAGTTTCTTTTGCTCTTGGTTTGCAGAATTACTAACAAAAAGGGGCTGTAAAGTTCGTTGAAATGTCTGGAAATACTGCAACAGAAATACCACTTCAGAAGTATTCCTGATGGGCATCCTGTGTACACAAGGTTTGCTTCTGAAATGCTCTATTATATTGTGAGAGAAATGCGACAGAAATGCTCGTAACAGCACTGAATCAGAAAACACAGGTCCACTTCAATTCTTTCTGTGACTAGCAAGCAACAAACAGCAAAAAGGCAGCAGGATTTATTCTTAAACTTTGCACAGGGCATTGGAATTTCTATATAAACAGAGAGAGATGTTTCTTTTAACTACGAGAGTATTACTATAAATCCCCAAAAGCCAATGCAATTTTACAACACAGCTGATGTTTCCAGTATATATTTCCTGTTCCAAAAAAACCCTGCTGTCAGTTTAGGCTTCACGCTTCAATGAGGAAAGCAATAATGCTAAACATGGCTGAGCAGAAGGAATGTTAAGACGGCTATTGAGAAGAACTTGCATTCACAATTCTGACATTGCTGTACTATTATGGTAAAAGATTGTGCTATGTGGTTTCAGGGGTTTTTTTTTTTGCTATATCTAGCGAAAATGGGCACCTGCAGACACAGCAATGAACTGTTTTATGAGTTTTGTGGGCAGCCTTATCTAGGGGTGTTTCTGTGCCTTGTTACCAGCATCATAAACGGATGTATTACAGAGATATGCTTAGAAGTACACTTCCTTTGTGGGAAAAAACACCTGACTTGGCAGCTCTGAAGCCACCTCATTTGACCTTCGGATTTCAAGCAAAAGCAAGTGTGTTCCAAAGCATGCTACAGCCTCAAGGAGTTCTCATTTCAGCATCAACTTCTCAGACATCTAAAGACTGTTTTGAGCGTCTAGTAGCCTAGCATTTGTTTTAAACAGTTCTATGTCATGGCATGCATGCTGTGCAGGAAGCTTTCACTAGTAATTAAAAAAAGCAAAAAAACAACCGAACAAAAAACCTTACTCATTAGAACTTAAGAGTATTTCCATGGCAGTTCCTGAGACTGCAATTTTTCCTAGTAGAGGCAGGAAGTAATAGCTGTAATAGCTTCAGAGGGTCCTCAATGCCACCCCAGGGGAGCCCACCTAAACCATTCTCACCCTGGAAGAATACACAATAGCACAGACAAAGAACATTGAAACACAAAGTTAATTCCAGGTGAAGTCCAAAGTGTCACTAAGCATATGAACAACACTTACAAGGCCGGAAAATCATCTCTTCCTTGCTGAGATCTCAGAACAACAACAATCTTTCCCTAGAGGACCCCACAAAGCCATCCTTAACCGGAACAGCCTTCTGGAGGTGGTGGGGAGGGGAATAGCTCACTCTCTGACTCTGCTCTTTGACCACTTCTTCCCAAACCAGGACTGCAGAAGGTAGCAGGTATCATTGCTGCAGCACCACACCTGACAACACACAGTGTTAGTTCTACAATGTGTTTCCCAGCATCACCTTATTGGAAGAGTCTAACAGGTTTCACTCAGAAGTAGGTTTTGGATCTCCTAGAGGCGGTGAGAAGTGTCAGTGAACAAAACAAGGAAGAAGCACTGTAAAAAAGGATCCAGTAAGTATTTTACAAATGCCCATCTCCATAGTCTCCTTGCTCCTTTGCGCACAGAGGTTGGCGGTAGCTCTCCAGCAGAAAACAGGCAGGACAGAAACAAACACTGTAGCAGAAATAGTATTTTAAGACCCCTGGACAATAAATCTTTGTGTAACTGAGCTTGAGAAAAAAAAAAAAGCAGTCAAGTTCACCTGTGAACACAAACGAAGGTGGTGTCTTCTGAGACTCCTAACCTATCTAAAGTAATCAATCCATGTATCAGGTCTCCACCCTGTGGCCAACCCTCCTGCTCCCGAAAATGAAGTTCCTGATTGGGCTCCCTGTCTGTTTTCAGCAAAGCCTTATTAAATATCACCTAAGTTCAGTTTTGTGAATTGTGAATGAAATTTTGTTTATGATTACAGCCTTTCTTCCAAATGCTTCAGGTGCCCCTGCACTTCCCCAAAAGTTCACTCACGATTCGATAACCGTGATTAGCAAATAAGATAATAACATACCCATTACTGATTTAAACAATTATTTCTTCAAAACGGTGTATTAGTTAAGTCAGCATTTCCTATTCTGACTTTCCAGCAAAAAGACTGAAGAGTATTGGACAGACAGCAAATAAAAACAGGTGCTCAATCTGTCACACATCTTGGTAAAGTCCAAAGAGAGCAAGAAAGCAGAAACATGAGGTTACACTATGACAGCCTTTATGGTATGCTCAATTCCTTGGTTAATAGCCAGAAACTGCAGTCAATCTCTAACATGTAAAAACTGATTAGCTGGCATTAAGCTTAAGAGATATATGACAGGATTTGTTATTTCATCAAGGAGATTAATTAAGGAGCAAATGCTGCATAATTGATATTCAGAAGCTCATTTCTGTGGTTTTTTTGAAGTGGATATTCCCATTTTCCTATGTCTCTGATTGTCTCAGAACTATGTTTACTGATGCTGTTATACAGATCAACAGTTAATCATTCATTATAGAAAACCTTCACTGATACAATTCATCATGTTTGCCTTTCCTGTAAGGTTTTCACAGCATGAGAGGACAAATATTTTGTTACTAGTTTTCTTCAAAGCATTTTGAAAATTACTTTAGTTGCATGGCTTGTGTAGCAGAGTAATAAAATTATTAGTTTCACTGTTAATGTTTGGAAATGGATTTAACATTAGCAAAGATAAAAACCAATCACATTAAAAAAACCCACCAAAATTCCGTTCTACTCAGCAGTCACAGATAGGATGAGAAATTGAGGGCTCTTACAGGAAAGCAGTTTCCAACATAACAGTTAAATTAATTTCTCACCAGACTCTAAAGAATAAGAACTTCACATCCGAGCGAAATCATTTAATTTCATGACTTTTCTTGCCTCAAGGGCACATGTCTTTAAAAACTCAGGTCCAATGAGTGTTAAACACATTCAACAAGCAGAGCAGAGAAACCGCCAAGAGAACTTTAGGACATCAACAATCTAAGAAGCATCAGCACATGAAAACCAAATGCAAAACTATTTTTTCTTTCCAAATTCCAATTTAAAAGTGCATTTTCACAATTAAGATGCTAGCAAACAAGGACTGCAAAGGTTTATCACTGTACAGAACTGCCATCTAGCATGCATGTGCCCAGCTCATGTATTTAGATACATGTAAGACCCCATTAACAACAGTAGCTGTAATTTAGACAGGGCCTGAATCAGGCGGTATAGATGGGTTTTTTTACTGATAATACATGTGTACCAGTGTCTTTTAAAGCAACGCATCTTTTAATAAATGCAACTTCAGCTATCAGCAGGAATATAAAACCAAAGAAAGCTTTGGAGAGAAAATACTGGGACAGTCATCAAGAGCTTTAATTACCTTAGTTTTCTGGGAGCAACTCTGGAGCTTTCTGTGGTCACACAATGTGTATCTTCACAAAGGAACAACTTTGAACAGAGACAACACTTTCCCCAACAGGATATTTACCACTACCAATCATTTCCTACTTTACTATAGTATTTCTAAAGTAAATAAAATAGCTTTACAGGAGATAGGGCCACTGTAGTAAAATCACAAAACCAGATTTAATACTGCCCTTGAAATGTGTTCTTTAGATTTCTAAGAAAAAACTTACCCAAACATCTGCAATTTATACAAAAATTTTAGTCTTTATAGTGTCATGGAAGGCAATCCTGGGTGAAGCCGTACTTAAGATTGTGTAAATATTGAGTTAACTACATAACCTGACTTACCCTGTCCCTTTCTTCATTATTCCACTCTGGAGAGGATGCTCAGCCAGAACAGTCAGCAAGTTTTAATCCACACAAATAGCTGCATTATCACGTATTTTTTCTAAAAAAGTCAAAGGCTGATGCCTCTTTTGTGAGCTACATGTGCATTCATGTGCAGATGCTTTGCAAAGTTATTTCCTTTTCATTTCCCATCTGTTCATAAAAAACATCTTGTTTTCCCAGCAAATTTTTTTAACCCTGGATTTTGCAACCAAACACCTTTCCCTATTGCCCATTTTTTTAGCAGTTCAAGCCCCAGCAGGCTTTGTACTGGTCTCACCCCTGTTTTAGCCAATAAAGAAAACCCAAAGCACCAAGCACCACCACACTCACAGTAACATCAGCTTCCAGGATTAAAAAGTATTCAGAAAGACACGTCTCAGTCCACTCCCAGTTCCGGCAGCAAGAATGAAAATCATCTTCTGCATAAGGAGCTCATACAGTCACTTCTTGGGCAGCATTTTGCTCCTGGGCTCTCATTTTGAATGCCCATTTCCTTCTGAATATCAGCCTTTAGAGGACCACCTGGTGAGCTCCCTAATAATTTCCTCCATAGCTTCCCAAAGCAGTGTGGATGCTCTCCATAACTGGCTTAGCAAGTCAACTTAATAGCTGAATTCTAACCAGTATTTCTGCTCTGTGGCTTGTTAAATAGCCACTGGGCTGAGTGAGGCTCTTCCTTTAAAAAAACAACAAACCAAACTTGTTGGGAAATTCAGGTTGAAAGAATTAATCTAAAACCAGCACACGAACCACTCACAATTGTTACGGATAACTCAACCTTGTTTTTCTCTTTAAAAGAGTTTATTAAATGCAACCTAAAGATTTACATTATCGATGATAAGGAAGTTAATCTTCCACAAGTTGTGGCCTAAGTGCTCCTTTCTTTGCATGTCTAGGAGATTCTGAAAAGGTACTGTGCACAAAAACCAACGGGTCCATAAACTCAGAACTGGTGCTAGCTACGCTTCAAAACTACACTTCCTTCACCTACAGCCCAAGAGAAAGAGCAATACCCAAAAGCCAAGCCAAGTCTTCTCCCCTCCACTGTTTTTGGTGTTTACCAATTCACCATCCTCTGCAGGAACTACTGGTACCCAAACCACACCTGAACAGTACTACGTAACAGCTAATACTCATGTTTCAGCAGCAGTGACACATGCAGGGAAAAGGACACACAAGGCACAGTATAAATCACCTCAGTTAAATCAGCCAGTAAGTACACAGGTAACAGAGCAGCCCCATGTCACCTTCCATAGGGACCTAATTTCTCCCTCACCTCCCTTCTTTCTCCTGCTGAAACTGGTACAGGGGGAAAACAGTATCTAGTGTCCTACGTATCTCCAGAAACAAGCCCTCTGAACAGTCCAGGTGTGCTTGGGTGTTCCTCCTATAATGCTCAAAAGGACACAACTGCTCAAACTACACAAGTGTGGCACTTTGAGATCCCATTAAGGAAACATTAGCAGAATTAAAAGCTACGTGAAGATCAGATGCTGCATGCAGATGACAAGACTGAAAGTCTTTGTTATGAGATACAAGGAACTAGAGATATTTTTCCACTTCCCATTTTAACTAATCATAAATTCTACACTCCTTTTTATAACAGCTACTAGCCATTCCCAGATAGGGCTGCATTTTAGTGACCAATGGAGGCACACATACAGACTCCACCTAAGAGCGTGATTTAAGACGCCTATTTGACAAAAGTCCGAAGCAGAAAAAAAACCAAAAAGCCAAGTCATCTGTACATAGTGGAATTTAAGTATTTATTTAAAAAGTAAACCTTTGGGAACACTGCAATTTAAAAAAAAAAAAAAAAGAAAAATACAAAGAATCTATTGGATTAAGCAGTCAAAAGCCAGCAATATTACAAGCTGTTTACATACCAACATTTACATTAATTTAAACAAGTGGCATGTCACCAACATGTAAAATATACTTCAAGAGTTTTAAAAATCAAGTTGAGTTTTGAAAGACACAAGGCTACCGCATGTGAACATGGGTTTGGTCATTCAGTTTAAATCCCCTCTTGTACTGAAATGTTCAGTCTTCAAATTATACAAGTGGATAACTAGCAGCTGTTGCTATTCCACAGTGGTTCTTTCTGTCCTTGGCCATGTAGATATATCCTTTGTCACCCCACTTCTCACCCCAGCTGAAAACAGAAGCAAAGGGCTTGTTTACATATTCAGAAGTTACTTATTTACTGCCCTCCCCCGTAAGTGTTTAGAACTGAAAACTGCTGCCTTCCACATTTGTGGAGAAAATCCAAGATAGCTGCAGCCAAAACCTAAAGTGTTTTCCAGCAATTAAAAGCATCCCAGGAGGCATCCCAAGCTCACAGAAATGAAGAATGCAGCCATTCTCTCACGAGGTAGTCACATTGATGTGCAAACCTTGACTGCAGGTGCCTGAAGCTCAGACACTGCTTCCAGGCAATTTAAGGGAAGTCAAAGGCTGCAAGCAGCATTTTAGGGTGGTGCCCCAGTAATGCTGAGACCACAAGACCAGCTCATGTGATGTGCCCTTTGGCATCAATTTATTTTCTCTCCAACCTAGGCGCTAACTCCATCTTTAAAGTTCAAGTATTATCCTATTTCACAGAAGTGAGCACCACTCTGATTCCAGGAAAATCCATTACACCCCCACAAGCAGGCTTCCTCCTGCCCCCCCTCTGCTCCACTCCTTTAATATCTACTAGGTACATAGGCTGTTTCAGCACTGAGCTTCCTTAATTAACTGAACAAACAGAATAAGATGGCTGCTTTGGGCCCACTTTATAAGGCTGTCAGCAGCATGAGTTGGATTTTACTTTTGTCATACCACATAATCTGAAAACAGTCTCCAGATTTCCCACACACAGATTTTAATTATTGCTGTCTCTTTATCTCTCCCCTTAGAAGTGACAAACTACCTTCTATTCTCCCCTGGATACATGACACAGATCTTACCTGTTCTTAACAATCCAATATTTCTTCCCATCTACATCTTCCCCCTCAAAGCCATAACCTACAACCAGAACACCATGGTCCAAGTCTTCACTGCTGCAGTCTGGTTCATAGTAGATACCTGCAAAAGTGTAAGTTCACTCATGAACAAAATCATCTGTAGAAAGCCCTTCTCCCTCACGACAAGCTTCGTCTATTTGCAACGTAAAAGTTGCACAGCTTCTTGGAAGTTAGAGGAAGGAATTGTAAGTGAGTTTTATCATGGCAAAAACTGAGGGACAAGTAGACACATATGCAAGAGAAATACATGTGGAAAATGCAGAATTAAAATGACTTCCGAATTATGTCCTATGTCAGAGGATCATACCTAGGGTTTTTTCGTCTATAAACGGTAGGGTAATGAATATGGAGGAATTAAAAAAAACCCCAGTTCTCTGAATGAAAGTAATTAACAAATCCCCACCTGACTGATAGAACTGAAATGAAGAATGGCCTGCATCAATAGCAACAGACACTGGACCCACAGCTGCAACTGCTTTCATGAGAGCTCTTTCGTGTCCTTGAGGGATGTCAACAAAGCCAGTGTCATTAGCAGCATTGTATTCTGCCTTGTAGCGACAGTCTTCATCATCCTGAGTAGAGAAAGCTGCAGTTATTACACAGTTTTCCATTTAACACACAGGTGAGCACAGAACTACCAGACATTCTGTGACTTCGCTACTTTGAAAGCAAGGGACTGAAGAGGATCCAATTGCCTCAGCAGTGCTTTGCAAGGAGAACAGACAGGGAATACAGAACTGCTTCCAGTTTCTCAAAAGTACAGAAAAAGTAAAGGACAGTGGGACCCAGAAAATCCCCACCAACTTTACTGGGCTGCAGAGGGCCATCACATTCTGGGACTCTTGCCCTCTTTGGTACAAATCTTTACAGGAAAGAAAGAAGCCCAGAATGCATTAATGGGCAATGGAAGAGAGCCAAGTATTCATTAATTACAAAGCAATCCAGAAACTGCTCATTGAGCAAGCACTTAAAATCCACAATTTTAGTATGTCATAGTTTGAAAAGCTGTACAGAATGATTTGGAAGTTAGGAATTTGTATTACACAACCTTACATATAACGTTTGGGGGCGCTTTGTTTGTTGTTTGTTTTTTGGAGGATTTTTTGGTGGGTTTGGTTTTCTTTGTTTGTGGGTTTGTTTTGGTTGTTTTGGTTTTGGTTTTTTTTTTATTTTCTGCAGTGAAGCCTGAACTGCTGATGTCACACACATTTACCTCAGGAGAGAGATGAGGCCTAGTGTAGAAGTCAGGTCACGTGAAACTGAAACAGATTCAAACAAGCACATCCTTCCCCTACCTGCATTATAGGTGAGTACTAAAGTTGTTTCCCCAACTAAAGAACACAGACTACAGCTCAGTTGCTTACTTTTGTACTTAGCAAGTTAGGCACTTCCTATAGTCAACTGGGATCTCTGAACAGCCAAGATTGGGAAAAATTTGAGACTACAGCAACACAGGTGAACAGAAACCTAGATCCAATGTTGTTCACAACATATAGTGTCACTCTAGTGAACACAACTCTTAAGAGGTGAAAACCCCAAACTATGGGATCTCAAGTGATACCACAAATGACTACTGCTCTTTCATCCTATTGTATCTGTTTAACACTTGACAGATCATTAGAGGGAATTTAAAAGCCTGTCCATTATCTCCATTCATGCACATGTAGTCCAGAAACAGAACATTTTAACAACAACTGTTGTTAAAAATCCAAATGACACTAGCCACAAGAATTAGGTGGTCTAGAAGTAGCAACTCCGTAATAGGTCAGTTATAGGAAGATGAATTGCTCTCCTACCATTGAGTAGCACTGTTGACGAGGGCTGGGTTCTTGGTTTGGTGTGGCAACCAAGATAAGGCATGATAGAAGGGCAACAACGAGGGGGAGGAATAAGAATACTTGCTCCAGTTTTTCTAACTGGTCTGTCAAGATTTTGACCTCAAAGACCAGTGCAGTATGTGATTCCTACTTGGGCTAGCAGTAATGCTAGTATTCTAAGCAAAGATGCAACAGGAATAACAGGTGTACTGATCCCTATACAGACATTTTCCTTTCTAGGTATGAGTTTCCCAACACACAATTTCTTCCACACAAAAGACATGACACCTGCAATATAAGTAACCTCAGCTATTACACTTACCTTTGCAGTGTATGGGTAGGATTCCTCTGAATCAATGCCCCCATTATCCTGCACGTATTGGAAAGCCTGGTCCATCAGACCACCATTACAGCCTTGATTCCCTTCAGGGCGAGAGCAGTCCACCAGATTCTGTTCACTCAGTGAAACAAGTCTGCCAGTTTTTCTGAAGTGCTGCCCTTCAAGAGCTCCTGTTGTGCTGAAAGCCCAGCAAGAGCCACATTGACCCTGAAGTATAAATTGAAATCACAAGTTACGAACCCAGTTACAAAATGGTGCTTGGTTCAGTGTTTTTCCTCTATAAAAGTGGACATAGCATTCAGGAAACTGGACCTGTAACTGGTTAAAAATCCACCATCAGATAGTACCTGGTCTTTAACTGGAGTTACATATCCCTTCTCTCGCCAATCTACTGATCGTGGTGCTTCCAGGAAGTTGGGCTCAAGAAACTGGGATCCTCTGTATTTCCTTTCTGTCTTCTTGTGTACATAACCATTCATCAGCTGTCTGAACTCCTCAGTTGTCTGAGAAACAGATCAATATATAGAGTCACTATCTATTACACACCATTACTTAGAACTGTACATTATATGTCTCTATACGTACCATGTCTCCAAACTGATTCATTCCCAACTTGTAGCTGTGTTTTCCTAATGCATGATCCAGATTATGGATTTCAATCATTTTCAGATTCTTCTCCCACACCACTCTCCTCCAGCCTTCCTCTCTCTAAGGGGACAAAAAACCAGCATACTTCAAGAAGGCAGTTCAAACGAAGTTCGCTTACATGACAACAAGCTTTTTAAGGCTCATAATACTCGGGCAAATGTAGACTACTCGAATGGGAAGCCTGAACGGCGTTTTAGGAAGTGGTCTTTTTGCCGCCCTCATAACAAAAACAACGAGTACAGTGCAGCTGAGTCGATGCACAAACACAGGAGAGCAACCTGGGAAGAGAAGGATTATGCTTCCCAAGTGCTGCCCATAGCCGGCGTTGTAACAAAGCAGACATGACTCAGCTGGCGGGGCCCAGCTCCGTGCGCTCAGCGCTTGCCCAGCAGCGCGCGTACGCCGGGGGCTCACCTCATGATAGTCCTTCTTGTGCCACGACTTCCACAGCTGCCAGTGGCCGTCCAGCTCGGGGTCCAGCCTCGGCGCGCCGAGAACCACGCCCAAGCAGAGGCAAAGCGTGGTGAGGAACGGGTTCATGCTGGCAGATCTGCCAAGGACGGAGGAACAGCGGTCAGGCAGGGCGCCCTGAGCGCGGGGGGATGCCAGACCCGAGACCGCCAGCGACCGGCGGGAGCCCAGCTGCCCCCGCTGCCCGCCCCGCCCTCGGCCGTGACTGTAAACAAGCTCGGGCGGCGGGGCCGGGACGCGGGGTGCGCGGTCGGCAGCCTCCCGAGGAAGCGGCTGGAATGCCAGCCCCTTCCCGGCAGGAACCGCCCCACCGCTGGACAAGGACGAGGCCGAGACCGGGCCCCCTCCACGCGCCCCCGCCTCACGGCCTGCGCTCACCACGCTCGAGGGTCTCCGCTGCTCTCCTGTCTTCCCTGCTCGATGACGCTCGACCTCAGCGGCCCCTCTTATCCCGGCCGCGGCCGTGCCCGCCCCGCCGCGCCCATTGGCGGCTGGGCCGGGCCGCGCCCCCCTCCGGGCCCGGGGCGGGGCGGGGTCTTCCGGGGCTCCCCCGCATCCCCCTCGGGACGGGTCCGGGAGCGCCCGGAGGCGATGCGGGGTCGCCCTGGGGCCATCCTGCACCGTCGGAGCCGCTACGTTGGGCAATGTTTGTCCAAGTATTTACTCCGATGGCTGTCGGGCCGGAGATAGTGGCAGCACGCTAAGCCTGGTGGAATTTAACCCGGAGGGACTTAAAGCGGGCAGCTGGCAGAACGAAGGAAAAACTAAGTCCGGAGGCAAAGAAACACGAATGGCGGGTGTTGGCAGCCCCAGCCCCGTCTCTGTGCTCTCGGTGTGGGCTTCTGCTCTGGTCAGGTTGTTGAGGCGGCTCCCGGTGGTCTCTGTCTCTGGGTGTACCCCGGCAGCCCGAGCCCGCTCCTCCTGCGTGGAAGAGCTGCTGCCTTTGCAACTCTGCCAGAGGTTTTGTCGAACACGGCCGGCAGGGCCGCTTCCATGAGGCTGGCACCAGGCAGGTGTGAGGAGGCATCTCCCACTGGGCACAGCGGCATGGCGGTGACACTGCTGCTAGAAACACTTCCAGGAAAGTCCTTTTATTCCCCCATGTTTTGGTATCTGAAAACCGCTTTATTGTTTTTTCTTTATTTGGGGGTTTTGGTTCGGTTTGGTTCTTTGCTTTTGGTTTGGGTTTTTGTTTGTTTTCCTCTTTTTTTTTTTATTCTGCCTCTGGACCCAAGCTCGGTAAAAGGTGTTTTGACACCAGTGTGGCTAGTGTTTATGTGCATAGCATCCAGTAACACCTACTGGAAAACACTGTGACACCAAACGTTGCAGCACAGATGAGATACTAGAAGGTTTATACATAGACTCGGTTTTCAGATAAGCAGTAGTAGACAAACTTTGATTTTTAACAGGGAACTTGTCTACAGTAGTAGAATAACTGCAAGTTGTGTGAAGTTCACCCTTAAACCCTTGTAGAGCCAGTACTGCTGATGGCTTTAGCTTATGAACTTGAGAGCATGTATTTAGTGTAAAAATCAAGGTTTGCAGATTGTTACACAACAGTGAAAAGGAAGAAATCATATGACATGTACTTCTCACTTTTTTGATGCCTTAAGACACACAGCGTATTGCTAAACCAAGCATGTTTCCTTACCCACATAATCTCAGGAGCACTCTTTGCCCAAGGAAACCTCACAGAGCCAAATGCATAAACATATGTTGGAGGGGTTTTCTTGTCTTTTTAAAGTACTTGCACAAGTTGCCTATGCATTTGGATGTTTCCAGCATGAAACTTTTCACTTCATAATCAATACACATTTTAATACCTCAGGAGAGTTAGATGTACATCATCTAGTTCAATTAACTCATAATAAGGAAATTTTTAAAATCTTGGCTTTTGGGGTTTTTTTGAGACTTGTGGCATTTGAAAATATTTTACTTAACAGCTTTTTGCTGACATTTTTTGTGCAGTCGGATTTCTCGGTCTTGTTTAAGTTAGCTTTGTTTGTGCAATTGTATCTAGTGTTGATTGAGCATTGAAAGGCTACAAGTAAATTATCAATGAACTATGGACAAGGAGTTCTTTTTTTAAAGGACAAGGTGTTTAGCTGGCATGACAGGAGGTAGTCTAGATTACAGAAGGTCTTGCACCATAAGTCACATATCTGCTGTTCTGTAATGTGCCCTGAGATGCACCAAGACAAACTGATGCTTTTCTCAATGATAGGAGGTCCTGTCTCTTTGGGGAAGTTACTGTGCAGTCAGCTAACATGTGATACCACTGTGCTATCTCTCCTCCTGAACATTCTTGGTGCACGTACACACACACACACACAGGAGTCAGATACCATTTTTACTATGAAGATAAATTCACCCTACCAGTTTATTTAACAACTGTACATAGGGAAATCTTAGCTGAGAATTTGTTGAAATACTTGAAGGAGACAGGAATACTTTCACCTTCAGCATGTTGACTTAGGCTTGTACTGAGTCATAAGTGTTGTGTGGATATATCAATTCCCTAGATATTTTGCTAAGGAAGTTTGAGAGCCCAGGTGCAAAAACATAAGCGTATGCAAGGGAAATCAGCACAGCAACAGCCGTGGTCAGAATTTGGTCATCACAAGTCTGCCATTTATAAACCTGGGAAAGGAAGCTGGCCTAGGACTGCCTCCAACTCCTGGATGCACATCTCCTCTCTGAGAATGTTATTATACTGCATCAACATGAACACTGACAGCTGTGTTGCAGCAGCTGTTCATTATTTCAGGCAAGGTAAAAACACCATATTACACAGCTAGTAGGCATCCCTCTGTCACTGTCCCTACTGCTCCTGCCTGTGCACCACGATGTGTTCACAAGCCAAACTGTAAGCCCAGTGTGGTGAAGGTCTGCTAAAGTGAACAGAGGGTCAGTGGCAGCAGTTACAGTTAATAACTGGGCAGATACTCATAGAAATAATTCTCCATCAAACTCTGCAACCTTGTGACAGTATGCTGCAGTCACATCAGCCGTAGAAGCCTTTGCTCTATTGAAAACGTCTCTGTGGGGACTGAGCAATGCACTCCTAGGCTGGCAGAGAGAAGGAGTGAAATCAAGAGCTCCTTCAGTTCCTCTGCTTAAAAGCTCAGCTGATGCCATCCCGTCCAGCGGAGACCTAGCTAGCCATGCTAATCACAGTAGTCAGAGTTCTGTCTCCAATAATCCAAAGATCAAAACTTTGAAGGAAGACACTTGTCCATTACTTTAAGTCTCTCCATTTCGGAGAATAACTTTCCAAATTGTTTTGAAAAAAACCCCAGCTTTTGAGGAACTCTACATACGCAAAACTCCAGCTATTTTGCCAAAGGTATACCACTCTTCCAAGATGCAGGAACAACAGCTTTTAATAACTAATCGTGTCACTATTGCAACAGCCAAAAGTTTGCCGACTGCACAGTAGCTATCAGGTTACAGATAATATAGGCCATGCATTTCTAAATAGTGCCAAGAACTTGCATGGCAGTGTGTTGCCTCTGAAGCTGAAGGAGTTAATTCAGTGTTGAATCTCAAGGGACAGATCTCATCAACATGAGATGTGCTGCTGCACATCGCAAGTGTGCAGCGCAATGCTCTCCCTTTGGAACCAATCTACTTGTTTGAATCCAGGATTTTTGAAACTTTTTTGGTACTTTTAAATCCTTGCTCTTCTTTGTTCTCCTCGTACAAATACACAGACGAAGGGACCAATATGCATCTGCCAGAAGACACCCCAGCAATCAGAACAGCTAAGCTCCATTGTACTGGCAATTGACTTGCCAAGCTACAGGAGGCTGGAAATATGCGAAAAACATCTGAGCAATGTAAACAGAATAAGCTATGTCACACTCAACTGTGACAAGACTGTGTGCACAAGCATCTCCCCCAGACCAGCAATCTCAAGGTAACTCATGAACCATGATCTTTACTGAAGTAAAAACAAGTGGTTTGTTTGTATGCCATTTTTTCTAAACAGCAAAAGTAGGAGATTTATTTTATTTAGTCGAAGTGTTGGATGAATTTTTGCATTACAATTGAGACTAAATTCAGGATTTTTATTCCTGAAATAAAAATATTGAACTGGCTTACTTAAAAAGCTGTGACTGTGAACACATTTGTTTATACAAACATTAAAGTCCTATAGCTTACGATCTAGTTTCTGTCATTTCACTCTACTACACTATGGCTTAAGAATAGACTTCTACAGGAGCATGGTCTCAGTCAAGATGTATTTTAAAGTGTTCTGTAGTCTAAAATGCAAATTACTGTAAAAAAAATTTAAAGTCTCATATGTACTTCTGTTCTGTTTAGCCAAAATTTGATCCAATTTAGAAAATCACAGTTATATTGCAGAGAACACTGTGCTGATTTTACATCCCAGAGTCTGGTTTGTGTGTGAGAGATGCCTGTCATACTTGTCTTTAGGAAAATGAAACTTGAAAAAATACAGGCCAACTTTCTTTTCTAAAAAATAATCACGGCTTTCTTCTACCTTATGGTAAAGATTCTTCTTGCAGGAAAAAAGCACAGTAGATTTCCAAACCCAGAGTGACTGCTTCAGAAAGCTGGGAGGATGTGAGAAGACAATTGCAGTAGGGATATTCCTATGCTGCTTGCTTTTACACTTGTTATTAGTGGCACACTCAGGAAAGTTTTAGGAACGGCAGATATTTTTAACCTAAATTGATTTGAGCATGCCTGGGAAAAAGGCTACTAAATAAACATGAGCGGTTTCTCTTCTTCCGTGCAGTTCCATGAAAATAAGCAGCTTTCTCCCCCAGCCTAGGCATTCCTCACCACAGATCTGAGGTGGCTCTGGAGTTTACAATGTCCCTCTGGGATTAACAATGTTCGTTCATAAGCAGTCTCTTAAGAATCTTTGTTTCGGATTCCCCCTAGTAAACTATAAGATTCAAACTGCTTCAGCTGGAGCATAACGCATAATGAGTTTAGTTGGATCATTATTAGGTTAGAAAAGGAAGCATCATTTGCTTCAAGGGAACCCAGACAGGGTTCTGTGAGTGTTCTGAAGACCTGGGAGATGGCTGAGGAACACTGACACAATCCTTCTGAAACACTTCTTTGTTTTCAGCGGTCTTGTGATCTACCAGAATAACCATTTCCTCACCCAAGTGCTAGATAAGAAACTGCATTCCAGCTTCTCTGCTGGCCCACAAGGCAGAGACGACTTCGTTTGCATCTCAATGTCTTACCTAGTCACAGGAGTTGGGAAATGATGCAAGGGATTGCTTGCCTTGCAAGAAAGACCGGATGAGGGTCTTCCATTACTTCAGGGTTAGGGTTTCTCAAAAGCAGTATTCCGTTTCTGTGAGGTTTTTTGATGAAGGTATTTTTTGTACGTGTGTGGGGAAAAAGGATTTCTTTTGTTTTCTTTTTTCTTTTACCTTTCTTTTTTTAATAGAGGTTAAATACTGAGTCATGTTTGAAGTCAGCTTTGAAGCTTTGACCGTGGTGTTACTCATATGCTTAAAATTTTAAACTTCAATTTGATTGATTTCTCATTCATTACTCAGGGTCTCCTCCTGATTTCCAGCAGGTAGTAATTTCTGTGTTTTGGGAGATTTGTGATTTTGAAAGCTAACTGGGGGAAATAGTGGGAGCATGCAGGGAAGTATCATCTTGAACTGCTGATGCAGAAGTTCACAAATATAAAATAACTTTCACATTTTATTGATGTTTCTCTAAAATTTAAAGTTAATTGGTGTTTTATACTTATACTAAGAAGGATATTTAAAAAAATACTCAAAAGTAGTTACCATTTCCTGACTCTACTAATTTAAAATTTTATTCTAACAAGTTGGAAGTTGTAAATCCAGTCTGTATTGTAAAGTTCCTCTGACCAAGATCAATTTTTTACTGCCCATCTGTACTCTACAGATCGCAGTGAAAGCATTTTAACAGATTTCAAAAAAGGTGTGGGGAAGATTTCACATACTACTTAATACTCGAAATCACATTTTATTTTAAACAATGACCCAACATTTCTATTTTGAGATGAAAACAGTAATAAAGTTCAGAGAAGTATAAATCTTTTAGTGTTTGACTAAGATGTTTGTGCTTCTGCAAGCCATTGTAAACAGTTGCATAGCATGAAAGACAAATCTGTCTGTCTCCTGTTGTTCTTGGAGCACTAGTGTCTAAAGGGCAAGCTGACATGCTGGAAAGCATTTCCCATGATAAGGCTAGAGACTGTGAGTGAGGTGAGGAATTATTTTTAAACTTAAAAGTTACAGGCTGGGCTTCATTAACAGATCATGTGAGAGAAGGTTAAACAAAAGCTGCTTGCAGAAGAGGAGAGAGGCTATTGAAACAATCAAATACGGGTCTAAAGTTTGTTTTCCTGAAAATCAGGTAAGAGGAAAAGGAGTGCATGTGCTTTTGGGGTAAGAGCAGTGGTGACTCACACCTGCTGTTATTTCTGCTTTACAAATAGACTGAGGAAAGAAGAAGCAGTAATGTGCAGTTGTGGCCACTGAAATAAAATGAATAACTATGAACAAATCACTGTAGGCTCTTCAATACTGCAATTAGCCATGGTAAATCATAACGCATCACGTCTTTTTTCCTATTTCTGCCAGTCAAGATAAATGCAAGGGTTACCTAGTTTGGGGAATACGAACACATATGTGATATAAATGAGTGAAATGAGCATTGCCTTGTCTGTCTCTGAGATTCACTTGAAGCATTCTGAGCCCACTGATCTCCAGCAGGCTGGCAAATGCTGTCAGATTTACATTATGATTTTAAATATTTTAATAACTGCTTAATCACTGTGGCAGACACACTACACCAGCTCTTTTAAGGAACCTTTATGGCCACCAAGGACCTTCTTGATTTGAATCTTCTCACTATCAGTAGAGCAGAATTTCTTTTGATCTCTCCTTTGATCAGCCTCAGCCCGTGAGGCATCCTAAAGGTATGCCACAAGCTTCAGGACAGCACAGCAGAAGGCAAATGACTTCTGCACTGGTTGTTCTTTTGCCACTGAAAGTGAGTGTGTGCAAGAGGACATTCATCTGGATATGAGGTGAAGTTGATTTAGTTAGTGGCAAGCATGAAACAAGATACTTTAGGAAACTGTTTCACATCACTGCAGTGTCTTGATGGCTCCATGACATAGCCATACAGAATGCAGCAACTACAGAGCTGAGGGCTGAATGCTGCTTCTCAAACTTGTCTCATGAGCAGCTATATATAAGCTTATGCAATTTCCTCTTGCTCCATATGGAAACATCCGCAGGGATTTTATTAAGACCTTGCCCTTGGGCTTGCAGAAGAGCACAGTGAGTGACTGACACAGTATTCATACAATCACTTCTCATCCCTGTCACCAGTTTTCCTCTGCTCTTATAGCAGGCTATCCCTTGGTGTGTATGCATTACCAGAGAAGTGGGCTGACCTGGAGTGGTCATGATGGTGCCTACAGTAGCTTACAGCTGGGCTGGACTGTGGCCCAGCTGCCTAATATTGGGGCCTGCTCCCTCCCTGAGCTCTATCGATCCAAGTCAGACTTGGATATTAGCTAAGTAAGCTATTTTACACACTGGCCTGCAACAACTAATTACTGACCATATGCATCATCTAATGCAAAAATTTCACCTTTGCCTGTGGCTGGAAAGGTGGTGATGAAACCCCTTTGTTCAGCGGCTGTCCCGATGGATGCTGTGTACCTGGGTTGCCTTCTGCTCTCCTGCCCCCTGATAGCAGTCCCAAGCCCTCCCATTAGCATGAAGGGCAGACACTTGAGCACACACTGCAGTCCAAACAGACTGCTAACTGTTTCCTCTCCCCCAACAAACTTTCTTTTTAAGGACTTTGTTTTTGGCTAAACAAATAACTGCTCAAAACAGAGGCTGTGTTTAAGGGTTTTGCCAGGGTGAATGCAGTCTGCTCCAGCTACCATGTCTGTTAACAAAGGCTTTCCTTGGTGCAGGTTTCAGTGCAAATTTTCAGAGGCCCTCAGTCCTGACACTCGGATCTGGAACTAGGTACATTCACAATCTGCCTGCAAAAGGTTAATCCCCAAATACTGTGATGAAGACAGAGAGGAAGAAAGGGAGAAAGAAAGTGAAGAAATATGCAAAAGAATCAACATACTAGCAGTCTAGAGTTTACCGAAAAAACTCTTATTTTGTGACTATGTACAGTGACAAATATGAATGTAAATATTAAAATTTTTGTCAATTACTATTTTTTCCCCCTAGCAAATAAGCTTGAATTTTGTACTTTTTTTTTTTTTTTTTCAGGCAGTACTGCCACATTAGCGCAGTGGGACATCCACCATAAATAGTCTTACATTGTAACAAGGCTAGGACACCCAAGAATGGCTCCATACTGGCACAACTATTCTCTTCTGGGTCTCATGAAAAAAATATATCCATAACTCAAATATGAGATCACACACATTATTTCATCTGTTGTTCAATGGAGTGAATTTGTACTGTCCTAAACCATTCGTGGATTGTAAATTAAAATGTCTAGAAAGAAGGGTAGATTATTAATGGAAAAATATACTTCAGTGGTGTTCTGTATTTAGTACACTATAATCATTTAAATTAAAATACTCCGTCATAATAGTACTAAAAATGTCCCCCCTTGAAGCAGTGTTTAAAACTAAAGCAACAGAATTCTCTAATCAAATACTGGATTAGATTTGTTTGAGTTGTCTAGTAAGATCTGTAATACCATACAGAAAGCTGTTTTCCCTTCTTCTTCACTTCTCACTGAAAGACAAACCAAGCAGAAGTGGCAACATCCAGCTGGGACTAGCCAATACTTCTTTCTGTATTTGGCCACATTTAAGAACTATATTGCCTATTGCCCAGTATGCAAGTCTTCAGTTGCCTTGTTTGTCTGAAGGGTATTGGAAACCTTAAATCAAAGAGTCATCAAAAAAAGTGTTTGAGAAATAGCTTAGAAAATTCTGACTCAGACAACTGTCTGGCTTTTCATGTTAGCTTTCAAACTAGAATCGATATAAACATGTTTTTAATGTCTAGCATGGGTATGTCTGCATGTTTCAGCTCTGGCTGTAACATGCCCTTTTCACCTGGACTCGAGGCAAATTTTGTGCCTGTCTGATGATCCTGTACAAACCCAGTGCCACCGAGGTTGTTTGCTCCTCCTGTGGTAACCTCAGTGAGGTAGAAGTCCGTCTCCTCAGCCGTGGGCCCCTCTGCTGCCAGTTGTCTTTCTCTTAATCTTCCCTCAGATGACTAAGGTTGTGTGCTGATGGCTCCTCATGCAGAGAGAAAATGAAGACAAAGGACAGAGTTGCTAGAAGTGACTGATAGTTGGCTTAAGCAGAATATGTGGGATTTTTTTAACGTTTCCCCCGACTTTTCTCTTACACCCATCAAGTCAGTTCATAGTCCTTTATAGTGCTCTTTTATGCCTCATATTCTTCAAAATAAAAATAGCAAAAATAAGTTCTTCCTCCCCCCTGCCCCAAGCTTTATCACCAAGACCATTCACTCTGTAAAATTTGATTTCATTAAGTGTTAGCCTTACCTTATCACTATCCTTTGAGACAAGCAGAGGTCAGCAGCCACCCTAGATATTGTGTTAATGCACATTGTAAGTTTTTCGCTAGATCTTGACTGAAGATAATCAAAACAAAATAAAAAAGAGATAATAAAATATCTCACTGTAATGGTATCACTACTAAAGGCAGTATTTTGCATTGATTAAATACCTTCCTCTTCCACGAACATTAACTAACAATCCTTTGTTAATCAAGACCTGTGAGGGAGTAGGGAATCAAGCCGGAAAATAATTCAGGACCAGTGTCTCTGTAAAAACTCCACACAGCTGTCAGGACTTGTTTCTACATATTTTCCTAGCCAGAGCCTGGTTGCAGAAACAAATTTTTTGGGCTGACAAATCAGGATATGTGTCACTACAGCACTGCCCAAACTTTAGCGGCAGAAGATGAAAGCCAATTCTCAAACTGATTATTTTTTAATGGTAAATTGCTAGTATGTTCTTTGCAAAGGGCCGGAACCATTTATTTTATGCACAACACTGGAAAGACAACAAGAATTCGTCAACTGGGTTTGTAATTCAATTCAGCTCAGATGTAGTTCTGCATCCTGAACTCACCACAGGCTTAAAGGAGAAAATAACAGTCTAGAAATATCATGGCCTGGTGAGGTCTTGGCTGACTTTCTGCTGTTCTCCTCCTCAAGAAGAGATATCTAAGAGGATACTGGTTACTTGTTCTCACATACTGGAGCAAAGGTATGTTCACAGACACTCAGCTGCAGGGTGCAGTGAGGGTTTTTTTGATGAGACTGCAGATAGTAGGGCTGTGGGTGGCTCTTTATGAATGCTAAGCAAGGGACAAATATCATAAAGGAACAGTTTTATCCTCAGGCCCTTGGACAACCTTATCCTTACCCTCAGTTATGTATATGCAGCTGTGTATATGCATAATTCACTTGCTTGGTGCCTCTTTTCCCCACGTTTCCATTTTGTTTCTCTCTCCCACTGGTTCTGGGAACCACCAGGGTTACCTCACATTTCTCAAACAGCTTTCTAAGTCAAGAAAATATTCAAGTTTCACATGAATCATAGTGAAGCACACAGTGTCTTACTATGCATCCTTATGTAGGCTGAGCTGAAAGTGTGCGAGTAAGAGTTCCACTAGGTAGGCAATGCAGAATAAATGGTGAGATTCACACTTGTCCTGCTCCCACTCCCTTAGTCAGACCATCAGTATCTTCTCTTTTTTTTTCCCCCTAGGGAATATCAGACCTAGGGCAGCACATCATCCACATGTCTATTTCCTTGCTGTATCTTTGGAGGACATTAGCCATCACAAGTCAGGTGTGAAAGGGAGAAATCTCCAACTTGCCTGGAAGGCAGCTTTTTGATAGGAGAGAAGAAAACCAAACCAGAGCCTCTGCTGAGGGAAAGCCAGGGAGACTACAGCTGCCACAAACCAGTGCTTGGCAGCTGCACTGCAGTGTTCCCCAATCTGAGCATCTACAGCTCCAATCTGTGGTACAGCTTTCTCTTGTTCGGTGAGGATGGGAAGAGATACGGAGAGAAAAGAATGAACAGGAGACAAAAGAGGGCCCCAACAATAATGAAAATTCATTGGTTCTGCCCTCACACTACTTCTTCTGCCATCCATGTTGACATCTATCTCCACAGCTGCTCTCTCATTTACTTGTGGAAGATCCCACAGGTACCTCTGTGTTATTAATGAAGGCTGATAGATTCTTGGAATGAAGAACTGTAGCTAAGAAGAGCAATTCCTACCCATGCTTCTTTTGTAAAGAAACTGAAGTGTGTTGAAGCAAACAGGCAGTGCGATATCCTTGTCTACAGAGCTCAAGACTCTGCACTGCAAGCAGGCATCCTAAAGACAAAGGAGGAGGCAAAGGCAGGATGAGTTTTGCTTTTCTGTTCGACTGTTTCTGATGACGTGAAGTCTTCTGGGGTAAGTGAAATCAGTAAAGATTGAGCATCCTGTGACTGCCAAGTAAGGTGTGACAATGTGCTTCTCATCAGTAGCAGAAACCAACAACGATAATAAACATCAATCATTTTCCTAAGAAAGCATCTTAGAAAAGCAGTTAGGATGAAAGAATCATCACTAAAGGTCAGTACATTGCCTGAGTAATCCATTATTCAATACACATTTTAAAAATGTGACACTTTCCCATTTCTATAGATGGCATTTCTATGACACTTGGCTGGAACCTCCAGTCATGCCAGTTCTGAAGACAGTGAAAAAACATGCCTTGTATTATTATCCACAGAAGTGGTCTCATATAATTCTGTCAATTCACGCACATGAATAAACTACACACACACACCTTTAAATGCTTGCAGGACTAAGCCCATAACATCTAAGCTCTCTGCTTCAGTGGGATGGAAGAATTAATTTTTTCTGCTCAGGGAATAGCTGATAACACCAAGTCTTTTATGCACTTGTAATGCACTGCATCATTTTTTTTTCCCAGCACTAAATTTCAGGAAGACTAAAATTAAAAACTAATTATAGGGCACATATATGCAGTCTACTGAATAGTGTCTTTTGAAGAATGTATAATTTAAGACAGTGTTTCTCAGAGGACTAAATGGAGAGTAACTTGACATTTTTTGACACCTGACTTGAGAAATTAACAAATTTCTAAGAGTTGTATAAGCAAATGGTATGCTATGGAGGCCAAGTGGAACTGTTGAGAAATTTTCTTCCTGCCCCAAAGCTACTGTGAAGACCACACAGCAGTTTTTTCCAGGGTTACTTTTCTGCAATGACCTGTATAAGGATCACTAGTGTTTTGTTTCAACCTGTACAAGTGTTACAGCAATATTTCATAGTTATATTTTTTATATCTATCTATCTATCTATCTATCTATCTATCTATCTATCTATCTATCTATCTATCTATCTATCTATCTATCTATCTATCTATCTATATCTCCAGTGTCCAAAGGGTCCAAACTGAGGGCTTGAATACAGTGAATCTGTGGTAGCGGTGTTCCTGTTTGTGTACAATGTGTTTCATGACAGAAGGAAGCTTCTCATTCTCCTCCAAAACCTCCTTGTTTCCAGTTATTTGCACTGTGGAGTGCAATATGTGTGCATATTGATGTGTGGAGGAGAATGTTCTAAACATCGCAAGCTGAGCATTTTCTTTGGGCAGTGTTGATGAAGCTGAGCCACTCAGAGATGAGGTTAGCAGTCACATTACTTGTACATGGAAACAGCGTTAGGGCAGAAGATCAAAGCTGCTGTTTTACATAGACCTTGTTATGGCTTTTTTTTTTCCCCCACTTGTCTTTGAGCCTTGCTTTATGCCTTCTTGTCTTACTGTCTCTGTAGAGTTTTCTTTTGTCATTAGAATAATCTGATTTCTTCTGAGCTTCTTCAGATTGGAATAGATGTGTTTGGTTTGTTGCCTGTCCCCCTTCTCTTTGACTAATAAGTCATCCCCTGTGCTGTAAACATCCCTGCATACCTTTGCTTTGCTTCCTCTCAAGTTGTTGCCCATCTATCTGTCTACATGGAGGAGGTAACTGAATGCATGCAGCAGAAGACAGAGTGGAGAACAGTGTCCTCCATAGTGCCTTCTCTGGTATGGAGCCTGGTCAGAGGGGTACAACCACACACCACTCACATGGGCAGATACGCTACCCAGAATGCCTGATCAAGAAAGGCATTATGCTTTCCCTTTCAGAAACAACTCCCAGACTCTTCTTGCTGCTTCAGAAATAGCATGTACCTAGATACATTCCCATCCAATCAAGCCTTTACAGAGACATTTAAAAGTGTGCAGCAGGAGCCCTGCTAATGTGGTGACTTCAAACGCATGTGCCCACACATCACTTACTTGGCTAGCAGCTATAGCAATGAAACAAGTTTTGCCAGGAGCTTGGGTCGACATAGTCTTTTTCCCATTAAATAGGTCACAATGCTGTTTTTTGATTTGTGCTCTTGTTTACCGGATTCTTACCCTGGCTGACAGATAGCCTGAAGGCACGATGTTGCAAAGGGACAGTGGGATGGCTGGAGGTCAGATGAGAGATGTGTCCCTTCTGCTGCAGTGCCCTCTCTATCTCCCCAGAAGCCCCTGTACAGACAGACTGGAGGTGAGAGAGGGGAGGAGATAGGGTCAGGGCAAGTTGTGCTATGCAGTTTGATGATTGTGCAAGGCTGTGTCCCCAGGCAGACTTCAGTCAGCGCAGCAGTGCTCTCCACGACCTCCCTGCACCAGACACCTCCCCTTATTTTACCAGAATGCATTGCACACAGGCTGTGCAAGAAATCGGATGTAATAGATTTGTGGTTATATTGCGAAAAAAAAGATGGCTGTGTGAAATCAGCATCTTTGTTTATTGTATGGAATGGTCAGATGAGAAAGCCCTCACCTTCTTTCACGGGTGAATTGTACAGATTGTACATCCAAGGGTGATGAGGGACAAAACAAGACCATCTCTCTCACCTCCCAACGGCAAGTGTGCTGACAGGAATCGAGGAAGAATTGTAAAACAGCCAAACAAAGGAGGATTGTGGCAATGCTCATTTTGAAATAAACCTGTTTGTGACAAGCAGTGACTGTGGCAATATTTACGCTATAATTCATACCAAAGTGCAGCACCTGCAGTTCTAGTCTGGATGACTTTTAGGATAGAAGCAGCAGCAAATACTATTCTAACGTTTAATAATGAGCAAGCAAGCAAGTGTCAAAGCTGCTCTTGGCTCTGGGACTGCATTAACTCAGAGTAGGACTTGTGTAAGAGGTGGCTGGAAGCATCTTGACACTGCCAGGTGCATGTTGCTTGTAACTGACTCACAACAGACCAGGGTTTGCACAGTTTGGAGTCTCTCCGTATTTCAGTTGCAGTCTCTCTTCTCTTTTATGTGACAGTTGCAATTACAAGAAACTCTTAGCTGGCATACACCACATTACAGCTCTTTGAGGATGCTCTTAGAAAGTCCCTTACAATGCCTCCCACTCCTCCTTGATGGCAAGACTGAACTTTCTTACTTGTGTCTATGCTAGTGAGGCAGCAACAGTGTCTGTCTGTGTCCGTAAGCTGCAGGCAGCTCCTGGAAGCCTCCTTACAGAGAGATATAGGCAAGTTATTCTCTCAGTGCTACTGATAAACAAACATACAAAGATGCTTTGTATGCCTGGTTATTGATGCTATTGATGTTATCGAAAGGCAGCTTTTAGAGACTCATCCAATTCCAGTGGACACTAGTGGGAGCTGCATATTGTAACACTGCAGAAAGAGCTCTTTTGAGGGAATAAAAAAGTCAGGTTCTTGTTTCTTTACAGAAACTCAGCTTCAGAATATGGGACTGTCCTCCCTCTCCTGCCCTAATAACATTGATAAATACCTAGTTAGTGAAAACACCTGTCTTACTGGCTGTCTTAGCAGGGGGAAACGAGATCAGGAAACTGAGTGTCTACCGACTATTTCCTCCAAGAAGATCTTTGCTTCCATCAAAATCTTCAACATTTGGACTTCTCAGTTTAGTCCTCAAAGGTACTTAGTGGTTTTTTCCTGCACAAAATACTTGTGCAGGGAAGTATTTTCACACAGGCTGCTTAGCACTACACGTTCTCTTGGTTTTTCCCTGTATGTAACTATTAAAGTTAGTTTTGAACAGTTTAAAGAAAACACCCTTAAACATTTAAGCAGGAAAAAATAAGAAAAAACCAGTTTTTTAAACAGAAAAGTGACTAATCTAAAGCCTGGAAGAATTGCTTACTGTGGGAAACTTGCTTGCTTACATTTTGCACTTCTCACCTGTCTCTAATTTTCCACTTAAAGGAATTTTTGTTTCTTTTAATTTCCATTTCAGGTTTCTGTCTTTTAAGTCAATGCAAATGTATCTCATATCCTATCCAGTGTATTTTTTTAATTGCTGGAGGGGTAAAAGTTGTCCCTGTGCATTTTGGAAGCAGGTGTAAAGGCCACTGTTATCCACATCTGAAGCAATGATAGATCTTTTGCCTGTTCAGAACTGGACTGCTTTTCCCCACAGCACAGCTCAGTCCTTTGTACTTACTTATTTTGATAGGTCTGTACATTTGCTTTATACATGAGGAGGAAATAATGCACAAATACAGATTTCCAAAGCCCTGATAAATTAATGCAGTTTCCATACACAGTAAATAAAAGACAAAACATACAGGTAAATAGAATTACAAATAGCTTTCTGTACTCCTTTTTATTACACATACTACTTAGAGACACAAAGACTCTGGAAGTTGTAAGAATGAATACCATCCTCCATTCACATGAAGTGTGACTTTCCCAATCTGCACATCTTCCCCACAGTGCAGAAAACATCCTGGGACAGGGAGAATTGTGAGGAGGCTGCATCATTGATAAGTCTGCAGCTGATACTGTTACACAAAAAATACCCGCTTCCCAGCAAGCAGGGTCCAATGGTGAGAGGAGAGGGGCTGTAACTTCTTTAGTGAGAAAACGTGGACCACTCAGAGAAAAGTTCAACCTGATCTACAGAAACAGTTTAGTTGTGATACTGTCCACAGTCGGGTATCCAGCTGCAATACCTGAGAAACCAACCATCCAAAACCAATACCTTAATCCTTGGTCACACTTGACCTGGTATCAGGATCCAAGCTGGCCTCTTCTCAGGGTGGTGCCTTTCTTGGAAGGCTGGTCCTGGAGCATGGCCCCTGCAGACAGCCGGGGCCATGTGTCAGCCACAGCATGGCAAACCCTGCTGCTTTGAGGGTGAAGAGCAAACATATTAAATGAAGACCATTCTTCAGAAGCAGGATCACAGAACAGCCCTTAAATTCATCAGGGTTTGTTCAAATAAAGGAAAATGCTTTCTGACTCACTGACAGAACTAGCATGATGTGTTGGCTTGTTTTTTTAATGTTTTCCCAGACAGAGTGATGTAGACTTCAGGTCTTGAAACCACCAGTGGTATTGGGTGTGCAAGAAATGGAAAATTGAGTCTTGCTTTGTAACAGTACTTTGAATTTAAAATTAACCTTGCTAATTATATTGGTTTAGGAAGCAACATTTGCAGCAGCTGCTGCCTATCTATAAAAGCATATGTTTTGTCCCCCTTCTTTTCAGACTTAAAGGAAAGCAACAAATTCAAAAGCCAATAGACTGAAAGTATCTGATAGATATAATGAGAGACATGAAGGGGGACAGATGACACACTCATTTTCGAGTTTTGCTCGAAAGTGTTTAATGCTGAGTAGTACCACATTTCTTCTTCATGTTCTGTGCCTTTCCATCCACACCTCCATCTAGCCTCTCTCCCCCCAGTGCTTTTTTTGTCAGCGCATGTAAAGCCCAGGTCCTGTTCAGGTGGGGTGGTAATGGCTTACATCTGCACCTCTGTGACAGTGCTGCAGGACTAGCATACCCAATACAACTCTCAAGAGCTTAGCAAAAGTAATGGTCATTTGAAAAGTCAAGAGCTTCTGCAACACTGAGACTTGAACTAGTTTTAGAAACATTCCCTGAGCTGAGCTGCAGCCCAGCCCTTGCAGGCAGGGCAGGACTATTACCTGTCAGCACACCACAGAGGGCTGGGTCAAGGATGGACTCTGTGACTTCAGCAGTGCCACAGGAATCCTGTGGTGCAGGCAGGAGCACAGCAAACTTCCTTTTCCTTTCTTCAGTACTAACTGTGCCTTCATCACCAGATGGACCAGAATTTGCTGTACCCAGAGAGCTTGAGGAGAGAAGGAAAGGGCTACGGATGTCACTCTCCATTTGCTAACAGGAGTAACCTAGTACTGAAGGGAGGGCACTGAGTCAGGAGGGGTCAATCCCACAGTGTTGCATTTGCCGTGCTGTCCTCTCCAGAACAGGTGCGGTTGGTACTGAGGGCTTGCCTTTCTGGTTAAATATTCTCCAGGGTACAGGCTCTTCCAGCTCACATCTGCTAGTGTTTCTGGATTTGGGATAGTTGCTGTTTCCCTGGAAGTGGGTAGGGGACTGTTTTAGTTTTTGCCAAGGGCCACGGGCATCTAGAGAGTTTTACCAGAGCTTATGGAAATACTTATAGCTAAACAAATACTGAAGTCACACTTTTATGGAGTTTGAAACTGTTTATGGGTGTGGTTTATCGAACAATTCAGGCTGATTTGAACCAGGATTAGTGCTGAAAAAGAGATATTCTGGCCCTTCTCTCTTCTGTCAGTTCTCATTTCTGCTCTAAGCTGTAGCAGCAAGCTCACTGGGCTGCTAACAATGCCCTCAAAGCCAAGTGACAGCTTCCTGCTGGATGAGTGAGCTGAACTGGCTGAGCATGCCAGTTACTAGTGTGAACCCAAAAGACTGCAAAGCAAGGGTGGACAGGACAGGTCTTTCCCTTTTAGTGCATCATGGCTTTAGATTACTTTAAGAAACTCGGGAAAAATGAACCACCAAAACTTACAGTGTTGATAGTAGAGTGCTGACTGATGGCAGAACTTGGTTAAAATCTCTTCTGTAGCAAACCAGGCAGAGATTCGCACCAATCAGAATCTAATACACCTACCCTTACATACACATATCGTATATAAACTCTCTATTACTCTCTCTCCATTTTTGCCAAAATATTCTGGACTAAAGTAAAACTAAAAAGTAGAAAAAAGCAAAACATGAGAAGCACAGAAGTTGCTGCAACAGAGTACCTAACCCTTGTCATCTGTCCTGACTCTAGCTGTAAACACACATGCACTCTCACACACCACCCTCCAAACAGGAGACGTCAGCCTTGGTCACATTTGTTGATCAGTTGCCAGCAGTCTCCCGATCAAAACACATGGACTAAGGCTTTGAACTGTGGCTATCATCCAGAAGAGCACCTGCTCCCCTCTGCCCCAAACGTTTAGTAACGTTAGCTGCTGCATGCTTAGTTTTGTTTACTGTTTCCCACTAACCTCTAACCATGCTTCTTTTACAAGGCAGCTTAGGTAAACTGAACACAGCACTTACTAAGCTGGCAGAATTAGACTCCCTCTTGCAATCAGTCTTAAAGGGACTCTGTCAGAACTGGACGTACAGGGCTCTCCAGGAAACCACACCAGAACATGGGCTGGCTTTAGAAAGAGTGGCTTGTTTACCCGGACTACAGATGAACGAGGGCCTCCCTTTCCCAAGACTCTGCATCATGGGGAGTAATGAAGAGAACTTGTCATTGCCTGCAGCTGCCATTTAAAACTCTCTGCTCCCTGCAGAAAGCAGTCTAGATGTGTCACAAAGGTGAATGCTGTTTTCTAGTCTGATTACTTCAACATTTAATTATTCCATTCCCACTCCCCAAAGTATTTTATTTACTTGGTTTGTTGGAGCTGGCAATCACAGGTAGGCTTCAGGGAGCAGAGGTTAGGAGGAGCACATCTGGCTTCTCAGATTTGAAACTGTCTCTGTAATTTGATGCCCTGATGGACTAAAAACTGGAAGGAAGGACTATAGCTATTTTTGATGCAGCAAAGCTACACAGCTTGTGAAATTTGTTCCTTGTGCAAGAACATCATCCTTTTTTTGACCCTAGACTCTAATTTCAGTCCTTGGCATCTGAACACTGCACCTTTGATCAACAGCTACTAGTATATAGTACTCCCAACTATCCGACAAGGTCGAGAAGCCACTCATTTCACGCATTTCCTTCTTTTTCACATTCCCATTCTACCTTCATCATCAGTCTCCTTCCATATAATTAATAGAAATAGCAGGAGATGACAGAGAACATTGAATAAAGTCTCCCCTTATTTATGGCTACACTGCAGCCCTCCTCTCTCCACAGGGGCATCCAGGCCAGTCCCTTTGTCATGTCAAATACTGCATCTCTTCCCATCAGGAAAAAGACAGTGCTCTTCCTGGCTAGTGCTGGGGGAAGTGAGGAGACAACATGTCATCTGAATTTGCCTTTGCCATAATACTATGGCTGTGGCTTTAAATACTTTTTACTGTATAAAATGATTTGGACAACATTTCTCATCAACAGTGGGACTGATTCAAACACTAATAAGAGGAAGGACATCCTCACAATTAAGCATGTGTCAGATGAAAACTAAGTGGCAGAGGCAGTTTAATAACTTTGCACCACACCCTGCCTGATGGCAACAGAGCGCTTAAGAAATCCCTGTTGTTGGCAGTGCTAATGAAGGTGTTGTCTGAATTACAAACATGACACAGTATGTCTCCTGCTGAGATTTTTAGGTGTTGGGAAGCTCCCTCTGGTCCACAGTAGGAAGTCTTCTGCTGGGCACACAGAGGAAACACTTCTACCAAGCAGAGGAGGCAGAAATCAGTTTCTCTCTTGGTATGAAAGACTGTGCTCTTGGACAATGTTTACAATGAGCAATTCCATCCCAATTTCTTAGTTGTCTTGTTTCACAATATAGCCAAAACTTACACTACAAGATTTCCATTCTTCATTACATTTCCTAGATTTGAAAAAGACAAATGAATTGACTTGGCAGGTAAGTTTTAAAACTGGAAGTTGCAGAAAGAGAACACAAACAGCTTCTTGTTACAACTGATTTTACCGTATTTGCACCTGATCTTACTGCTTCTCAAAATTGTCATTAACACTGTGTGCACACTTTACTTTTTGAGGTTAACCTCAGCACAGGCAGAGAAATGTAAGCCCTTGAGTTGGCTGCGATTAGGCCTGCAGATCAGTTTCTCCAAGCTACAAATGGAAACTGGCTTTAGCTCATGCAAAATGTGGCTCTGGGCCTGGTGGATGTTAATAATAAGGTTGCAGTGGCATAACAGTCCTCATACCTGCTGTGTATGCGTGGATGCAAGGGATGTAAATTCTTGTTAGGGAAGGTGGCCTTCCTTCACCCTGCCCTGCTGGCAGGGAGGGGTGGGGCTGAATGCGGCAGGGGGCCTGGCCAGGTTGTTCTTCTACATCTCCCACATCGTGCCCGGGAGCATGGCTTCGGCAGGAAAACCCAGGCACCCCAGCAGAAAGGTGTCATTTTGCCTCCCCCTCTCCAGCAAGAAGGTGTTGGGAAACACAGTCTGTGGGAGCCCTCCATCCTCTTGGCCCCTTGTTCTCAGCGGGGGAAGGTTGCCATATTGCCTTTGTCTGGGGAAGCCATGTGGGTGTGACCTACGGGGAACATACGCCATCTTTTTTGTGTTCCTGAGGGTAAATACATTTTTGTGGGTAAAACACCTTCTTGCTTTGTACACTTTTTGTATTCATTTTGTTGTTATTGTGCGGTTTTTATTCCATTGCTTTTTGCATTCAGGAAATTGTTATCTCAGTCCATAGCCTCTGTTTTTGTCCCTCCCTTACTGGAAGCTTTGGGGGTAAGGGGAGCGATTTATTTGTATTTAATTTCCTGCTGGTATTAAACCACCACAACTTCTGTTATGCGAAGGCACACTGAAGTCATGACTATGCTGTGGTATTGCTATGCAGATGTGTAACAAGGTGCTGTGGCTTCAGATTGACAGTGGATTACAGGAGTTTTTTTCTACCAGATTTTGAAACGAATTCTAACAACAGAAAAAATTGTGTATTACTTCACTTATCAGTCAAAGTAACGGTTGGCAGAAGTCTCTCTTAGGAGATTATAGAAAATTTCTGCCAAAGATGATGTTTTTCCATTGGAGAAAACTTTTCTTTTAGAGATTTCATTGAAACATCATCCTAAAAATAATGTGCATCAGAGATGACAATGATAAATATTTGCTGAAAACAAGTGGTTTCCAGCAATTTTATATAAATTGGCTTCACTTCTGGAAATGAAAAGGTGTAGTCCAATGAACACTGAAAGAGTCAGAAATGTTCCCCTTAGTGCTTAATGCAGTCATACAAGTACACATGAACATCAGATTTCAGTTTAGTGAGATCCCTTTGTGATTATGAAGTCTGCTCCTGAACTCATTGGTGGAATGTGAAAGATGCTTTAAGTCTAGCACACCATAAAGAAAAACATGAAACAGTTGCACCTTTATTCTCTTCACCAGATGCCATGTTCTGGTATTTACCAGTTTATTCATGGGAAATTCAGAGATCATATCCACACTGCACAGCTGAATTTTGCTGGAGTTGGGCATATGTTGAACTGATGGTAGAAAGAAGCCCTGGGACCCTCATGTTTATCTAACAACCACCCCATGCATTTGCTTTGACCTGTGCTCTCCTTCCGTGCAATGCCTGGCTCACCTGGTGCCACAGACAGCGTTTCACATGAGTGATGCAGCACTCTTTCCTGCAGTCAGTAATTTAAAGCAGAAAGGGAATTGTGAAAATACTATGCTAGCACAGAAGACCTAATATTTAAATAACTGACCATCCTCACTGAAGAAGAATGTATAAAACAAGCCAGGATTTCTCCCTGGCATGCTTTTCTTTGGTGGCTGTGGAAGTTCCATAGAGCTTTCCTAGCCATGATAGTAAGAAAAAGGACAACTGCATGTGCTAAGTCACAGCTGGGGAAGTGGTTCTTCCTGTAACTTTCCTTCACCTTCTGCTGAAACACATTCTCCCTGTTTTGCTAATTACAAACCAACAGTATGTCTTGGAGAATGAATGGCAAATGGGAAGTCACATGGTACCTTTGTATTCATCTGTTCATATCTGTCCTGTAGATTCAAATTGACACCAGTAGATTAGGTTCCTTTCTGTATTTTCCCAGGATGGTAGCACTAAGTACTTTGCAAAACACTTCTTAGCCAGGTGTTATTACCTGGGATTAAAAGGCCTGGAAATCCTCCTCTTCCTAGTAGCACTTGCAAGCTTTGGACCTTGACTCAGTTCTTGAAGCCTACACGAAAACTGTGTTAATACATCAGTTTAAATATTCATGCAGTTCCTTTCTGAACCTCTATAAGCAGATTGATGCTGCAGATGAGGCCTTAAGTTTCCTCTGAAACTGGTACCAGTACTTGACTACCAGGTCTAGCAGCTGCAAGTGATATTTCCTTCTGACTGTGAGTAACTGAGGAAATTTAGCCCATCCTATCTGATGCTAATTTGGTTATGGTAACTCACCTCCTTCAGTGTTTTCCAAATTAATTTTTACAACATTCTCCAGCTGCCAACACAATCCCCAGGGTTCTATAGAAAACTTCCATTTGAAGTGTTCTAATTGTAGAGGATGGTGGTTAATTTCTTAAGTATAACCAAATCTGAGCCTAGTCCTAGATATCAGGCTTTACTGGGAAACACCTCTAAAGAAATATCTTTCCTGCTTCTTCTACAGATATATACCTTAGGAATGATGAAATAATCCATATTATAGGCTTAGGAAAGTAGAATATGTTTCTGTCCTACAACTCACCTGGACCTCACCCTGCCTTTCATATGCACTGACACACTGCCTTTGGCCCAAAATTACAGACTTGTACCCTTTGTTTTTCCAGTCATAAAAGTTTTGGCTTTGCAGTAATAGATTGCAGTCAGCACTCTGCAGAGTATTTTTTTCTCATATTTGCAACTAATAGAAAGACCTAAAAATTATAAAAGCAAAGTTATAGTGCTTTGTAGGTAAATACAGTGATAGCAGGATTTGCTGCTGACCTTCTCTCTGTGCTCCTTTTGCTTAGCTGATTGCTACATCTATTTTGACT
Source organism: Falcunculus frontatus (assembly GCA_013398115.1). Lineage (NCBI taxonomy): Eukaryota > Metazoa > Chordata > Aves > Passeriformes > Falcunculus > Falcunculus frontatus. The sequence continues at coordinate 321,175 of VZRV01003797.1, forward strand.
TGTAAGCAGTCTTGTGCAGGGGGTCTGAAAGTGAGGCTGATTCATCTTTCACGGGAAACAGACTAGTCAAACCATACTTCTTGGTCAGGCTAAAAAAGTAGATTTTGCAATGCAATGAGCAGCTCAAAAAGTGAAGCACAAAATGACGCAAAGAGTCATACACATGCCTTCTTTTAACATCAGCCCCTTTAATGCAACAGCCTTCTCCTCTCTCCCACGTTTCTCTGACAGCAGTTTTGAAAGGTACAACTTCATCTTCCCCTCCCTGTGCACCACATGCTGGTGTCTCACTTAGTTCCTTACTCATGCAAATTCCAACTCTCTCCCACAGCCCTCCAGCTTCAATTGCTGAGGTGCAGCAGAAACATCCTGACTATACTTCCAACACATGTAGCCCAGAGCTTCTCCAGGTGTGTTACACTCAGCTGTGACCATGCGTGAATCCATAGGGAAGATACCTCACCGAGCTACACTCTGCATCCTGCAGATGCAACAGAGTGCGGATTCATGAGCCTGGACACAGACCCACCAGAAATGCATTGCCCCATTGCAGCAGGTGCTACATTTCTGCAGGAGGAGTATGTGTGGGATCAGGCTGTCAGCATCTCTTTGCCAAGAAATCCACGTAAGATGCAGCATGTCCAAGCATTCGCTCCTGTTTGAGACCCTTATAACCCTGCTCTAAATTCTTCTTAGTCTTCCTCTCTGGATAGGGTATGTGAATGCATATTGGCAGTGTAGGTGTCCTAGGCTTGGTGACAGAGTTTGGGCAAGATGGTCCAGGTTTGCCTTCTATCAGGACAGGCCAGTGAATTTTAAGATACATCCAACCGACTCAGCAACATAATTGCTTTCTGAAAAATGATCTTTAAATAGGCATGTGTTGGATTTGGACCTCACCCAAAGTAGTCTGGCTGGTGCAGAAATGCTAGGTCAGCTTGGTTAATGGAAAACTGAACCAGGTCCACTGAGATCCTCATCCAGCTTTGAGGCAGCATAGCTGCTGGTCCCACTGCTCCATACAGGGGAATACCATCAGTTCCCTTCTATATACCGCTCATCTGACTTTTGAAGACCCAAATACTTTTACCTGCAAAGTCTGAATGGCTTGGCTGTAACCCTTTTGGAAAGCAAGTACCTTAAGCATTGTTGAAAACCGATTTTGTCTTTTGCACCCATTGCCTGGTCTTCTGAGTCAGACAGTGCCTGAAAAGAAATGGGAGTGAATTTTTGGTGGTTGTTGGTTTTTTTGGGTGGGTTTTTTTTTTGTTTTTTGTGACCCAGTGGACTGAGTTTAACAAATAAAAAATCAAATAGAAATAAATTTTAATATTTTGCAGAGTGCTTTCAGGCCACCTTCAAAGACGCTGTCCATCTCCTCTGACTTAGCCAACAGCATGGTTCGTTTACATTCTCTGGAGCTTGGGCATTACTCCTCCATTTCACTGGCAAAGCTGGAATAGTGATGCGACTCAAATTGAGGCACTTGTTTTAAACAATGATGCTGCAACACAGCATCTCTGCAATAAAAAGGTTGCACTGAATTAAGGAGATAATTTCTCCTTTGAGGGAGGAACACAGCCAGCTTAGGACCTGGAACTGGCTCCAGCACAGCCAGCTCTAACAACTTCACTCTTGCTCTCTGTAAAGACCTGACCATTTAGGAAACTGGCTCCCTTCTGGGGGGAACCTCCTGGCTCTGTCAAACATGTGACATTTGGGAGTTTCTACACTTTTGAAGTTTCCTAAGTCTTTCTCAATCACTTGAATCCCAAAGATCCTAAAACCTGTGGCTGTCTCCATCTTACCCTTGTCTCCTCACCCTTTTAAGGTGAGAAAAGTCATATATATCCACCTCTACCTGCAGCCACCTCTGGATGCCCTTGGCTCACCTTAAAAACATTTGCATGTGACCACTGATCTTTTGCGGCTTTCCAAACTCACTCTTCAGGTCAGCAAATCATTTACATATAGCCACTGATCTCTTGTGACCTTCCAAACTCACCAGTCAGGTCAGCAACAAAACTTCCAAAGACAATACAACCAGTAACACCCAATAGAAATAGCAATATGAAGCACTTCTTTTATTCAATGCATGCTGGTGCATGCTGGGGAGAAATCATTGGAAAAATGGCCTGCACCAAAGTGTTAGCTTCTTCCCTATCGTCTTCTGAAAATGTCTTCAAAATTTGAGTCTGGGTGTCAGTAGAATACTTTTCTAAACTGCAAGGTAATCTGTAATGCATCTTGGCCTTGAGCAGCAAACTTCAGAGTTTGTCTATATTATGGATTTTGAAGACAAAATGAAGATTGTCATTCATCACTTTATCTTCAAGATGATGTGTCAGCAGCTCTTTTCTAAAGCTACAAAGATGGTTAGTATCCAGCTTCAGTTATTTCACTGTCAGGAGCTAAGCTTATCATGTTCCTTGCATGAACTATACACTCTGTACCCTTATGACTAATATTTTTGGCCTTGCAAAGACCTGCATTTTCTCCATTTCTGGAGTGAGTCAGGTCAAGATCTGTGCATTTTTTAAACACAGTTCTGAAAACTGTAGAATGAAGTTCTGCTCCTAGTTGCATTCACAAAATAAAACACAGAATTAATAAAAGTGAAGCAACAGAAGGGATTGTAACACTTGGCTAGCCCTTTTTTTTTAATCCCCAAACTGTCATCTAGGGAAAAAAATTTTCCTTTCTTGGTCAGTAGCACAGGATTTATAAGAAAGGAATCCAAAGCTATCCTATGACTGTGATTCACTTTCCTGAGCCTATTACCATGAAAACTGTAAATGATGCAACAGGCCATGACTGCTAGTCAAAGATTCATCATAGAGTCCACTAAGTAATTTACACTCCCAGGGCTGCATTTTACAGTAAATGGAAGCAAGGAACTGTGAGGAACATGCCACTGGGAAGGGAAAAACAAAAAGTAAAAGGAGCAGTTAATCAGTGTTGGTAAGTTGACCACTCATCTTAAGTGTGCATAAAGCATCTGGGGAGGCAGGCAGGGGAGGAAACCCTTTCTGGTGGAAACCCAGTAAGTTTTATGACACAAGAAAGACCCCTCCACTTACCAGAATCTGACAGAAGTACTGAAAATGTCCACAGCTAGAAAGCGAAGCATGGTAGTGGCCATTAACTGACAGAGGTAAATACGGACTGCATGGAGCTGGGCTCTGCACTGAGCCACTTTGAGCAGCGGTGGGAGACTCTGAACGCAGTTTGTCAGTGGCAGAATACCAAAACACAGACAACTGTGTTTTTTCTGTTGTGGGACTGCTCATAAACTATACTTCTTACTGAGAACTAGACTTTAAAAGAATGGTTAACTAAGGAGCCCAGCAACAGCCGGGACCTGGGGAAAGATTTGATGAAGGGTAAAATAGGCAACGAAAGGCAGGGGGAAACAGCAACTAGCATTTTAAGAAGACCTTGCTTAAATCCTTTGCAGCATACACAGGGCAGAGGTATTGTGCAAAGCTGCCTGCATAGTGTGCCATACCAAAACTGTGCAGCTATCAGGGAGTGATGCTGAGATTTTAAATAAGCAGCACCAGCTCAGTCCCTTATGTGATGAGGGGATATTTAAAGTAAAGGACCATTATTGCAGCACAAGTTCTAATGCTGTGTCCTCTCCCTCTGCAGCACAGCATTATCCGGAGTATTCTTGATGACAGACTCACATTTGCTGTTTTGGTTTCCATTATGAAAAACCACAAAGGAAAGCTGTTTAGCAAACTGCTTTGGCTTGCCATTTGTTAAAATGAATGCAGATCTCTCTGCTGCACAGGGACCACCGCTGCAGTAAAAAAAACCCCCATAAATATTCCTGCAGCCTACTAAGAAATCCCCCTGAAGTCAAACAGGAGGTTCCCAGAACTTCAGAGGGCAGGCATTGCCTCTCCACAATTCTGACTGTACAGAAAAGAGAAGTTTTGATACCCTTCAGCAACACAATGTGATCAACAAGGATGCAACAAGCAACAGTTTATTTGTAGAAAAATCCTTTAAAATTTACTACATTGTAAGATTAAGGAAAAAATAGTCTTAATATATATACATACAATGTATATAAACAAACACATATCGCACCATGAAAATTACATGCTTTTTAGAACAGAGAATGGGTCATATTCCCTCATAACAATTTTAAAGTTATCACTGCAAGAAACCTTGCTTCCTTTTTTTTTTTATCCCCATCAAAGTTTTCAAGTACAGGAAGTAAGTAATGCAGGATCTAATAGTAGAAAACCTTTGTTATACACAAATTACAACTGACAGCTAGACAATATTATTCTGCAGTATCCAACACTTGTGGTTTTTGAAACTCTATAATGATATGAACTTTTACCTGAGGTGCATGGAAATAACGAAGCATGATAATTGGCAAGTTTAAGAGATTTTCACATTATGATTTGACTGTAATTGAAGTTGATTAGGTATCATATGCCTATATGTATAGTACTGGCACAAGAATGCTCTGCGTGAGTCATCACCAATGTCTTAGAAGTGCAGGAAAAATTAACAGGCAAGCACCACTTGCAATGATAAGCATGCAGACAATTTAAGTGAAACAGAGGTAGCATGTTCTTTTAACTCCAGCAGGGTCATTCAAATCAACTGCACTCTCCCTTCTGCAAAAGGCACTCACTTTGTCAGCTAAAAACAATGCGCTTAAATTTGGTCAGATTGACCACAAATGGTGGATTTCTCTCCTTACAAATATAAAAAAATGTTAAGCAGAGGACAAAGTGAAAAGAAAAAAAAAAGAATGTAAGAAACACACATATAAGGTACTATGTGCTATTCCTCTCCCCGTACCTTTTACGGGGATAATTATATAAAACAGTTGCAGTACGTAATCCAAAAGTTAAGACTTTCCAGTTGAAATGGCAGTATTAAGCAGCACATTCTCTATCAGAAATAGTTTTAAACCACCAGAAGTACACCAGTCTTTTTGATAAAGAGCAACAATTCACAGTTAGAAGTAGAAAGTTTATGCACAAAAAAGTGGTGCCAGAGAAGGATCCTTTGATGCAAAATCTCATAAATTAGTATGCACTGTAACTTTTATGTAGTATCTTTTATCCTTTCTGCACTTTGAAAGGATGTCCATGCAAAACATCTCCTCTTACCGTGACACTACAGAACTAATCGAGTTGTAAGATGTGCCACTGTTGCAACTGGAAGCATAAGCTTCTTGACCATTAGCATCTAAATTAATTTTGAATACAGAAGATGCCTTCAGTAAGAAATCTGCTGCATCTCTGCGACCTAATTCCCTCAGCTTAGACATGAGTATGCCTACAGTGCTATCAGGTGCATTACTCCATTCCTGCAAAAGGGCATGAACTGGGCTTGAGAGAAAGTAATTCTGTGTTCCATTGTTTGTATTGTACTTTGCAACAAGATCAGGGAGGCCCAGGTTCATGGCCAGAAGGCACCAATCTTTGCCCATTGGATCAGGTGGATCCAAAAGTCGACTTAGTTTTCTCCTGGTGAGTAGATTCAGATCAGAAACATGAATATCCATTCCTAGGCTTCCCTGGGAGTAAACATCAAGACACCCAAAACACAGTATACTGCTAAAGCTCTCTTTATATCCCCCCATAGTGTTAGTTAGTGATGTCTCCTTTTGACTCTGTGCACGGAAAAAGTCTCTAGGCTGGTAGACCATTACTGGTTCATGATGTTCCCTCAGCTGCTGAGGACTAAGGTAATATTTCCCAGTCAGAAGACCTGGTAAGGTTGTGGCTATTAAGTTATCAATGGTGCTGCACACAGAATCCAGAAGTAAACAGCACTTGATCTTCTCTGTTTCCAGTCCTCTAACTTGAACCTCTATACCCTGCCCATGGTTGACCAGCAGCACTAAAAGCTCAGCTCCACGATTCATAATCTTTGATCCGTTTACCCACAGACGTATATCAGCATCCCCCTCTGTGCTCTGCTGATGAATCCACCTGCAGAGATTCACCTGAACTTTATGAAAAATTCCACAAGGAAATGGGGTAAGATGTTCCACAGGAACGATTCTAACACCACCATAAATCAGCACTTCATCCTCCTCATCTGTCCAAGACCTGTGGAGATTGTCAGTCTTTATGAGAGCAGGAATATCCACCATTGCTCCACTGCTAAGGTCCCTTGCACAAATATCCATGGCATCCAAAATCTGTATCAGTTCCTCCACATCACTATCTGTCACCAGACGCTGGATGTCCTCTATAGTGTACCGGCCTCTATAGTGATGGAGGGCTTTTGGATTCTCCACTGACAGGATTTTTCCAAGAACATTAGAACAGAGCCAGCGAGGGTCCAGAAGCACAACATCTTGGACAGTTTCACTCTGCATAATGTTAATCTGTTACAAATATGAAAGTTACTGTTTATATCTTGTGAAGTACAAAATAATAGCCCAAGTTCTTGCCTTCCTAACAGACTGAGCCCACAATTTGATTAACACTGCTCACAGAAAAAAAACAAACAGTGCATTTAAATATAAGGCAAGTACTCAGAACAAAATCCAGATCTTGCTGTTGTTTTCCACTAGTAATGAAACCATTAGAGCCTAACAGCTGGAAAGCCTAGTCATGCAACCTGTTTATCCAAAGCTGTTATCCTACTATTCAATTTCTAATGGACATATAAATCTCTCATATGCACTGAACACTTACTTGAAGGTGATAACATAGTGATCCTTTCTGGGTATTTTATATTCTTACAACTACAGCAATAAACTAATTCTTCCTGTCTCAAAGAGATTATGTTGAACAAAATAGAAACCACAAGACATAATGATAACAGATAGTGTTAATTAGCAGTCTCTACTTATGTCTTAAGGAGAAAAAAACCAAACAACTTTAGACATCTGCTTAAACTCATAAAGCAATAGTCTACCAGAACAGTATCTTGCAAATAAAGAGATGGAATTTAGGTAAAAATACTTACTTCTCCTATGCTATGTAACTGCTGTGCAATATGCCGTAGGTCATTTTCACTTGCTAGGGGATTAAGATGTTCCTGTACATCATACACAAACTGCTGCAAGGACATCAGCTGGTTGGGTCCATTAATTTTTCTCCATGAAGGCAGTGTAGAGATTATTTTTTCACACAGGTGAGTCATAGGTGGGCAAGTCTTAGAAAAGCACAGTAAACATCCATTTGAGAATAGTATAATATTTTTTTTTTATGGAGGTCTAATGCATTGTGGTGGTTTAGCACCTTTCCTTAAAAAAGTGAATTGCAGAAACCACTTTTTCACTGAAAGAAGTAAATTTTCCAAATATCACCATGAGTTGCCTTTGTGCATCTGTATGTTAATGTTTATTTCTGAAATTATGAGAATTTATTTAGAATCTGTACTCATCGGTATCTGTACAGGACCAATTTACTTAAAAGGTGAGACTGCAGAGTACTAAATAAGAAGCAAAAATGGTACTTTGATGTATTGATTGTCTTAGACTTCACTGATGCCTTCTTCCTACATTCTCAAGCCACAGCCTCCACTTCTTATGCAGTAAACCCCTTCAGATTTCAAGCCAGTGACCATAGCTAAAATAAAGTTTTCTTAGACAAGAAAAGCTTATAAAATTGAGAGACCATCAGGAACGTAAAACAGGCTGAATTTTGCATAAATCCAAGTATTTTCCTCAACCCACAGAATTAACTCAGTAATATATACACTTTTAATCAATTACAAAAAAATGTGTTTCAAAAATAGCTGCAGAAGATCTTGTTGGTGTGTAACGTAATATTAATTCATTTAGCACAGGCTACAAAAATTTTGACTTGGTCATCCTTAGTATGGAAGTCTCCATGGATTCATAGTGATAACATCAAACCATGGCTACACTTTACCTTTAGTCTCATATGCATATTCCTACAAATACAGATACAACTGCAAGCAATATTTTTCAATTAAAAAACGCAGTTGAAAGTTAATACGTATTCAGTTTACACATCTGTATTTGGAACTGCCTTTCTAACAGTTGAGAAAACTGTTCTACTCTGGTGGATTTTCAATGAAAAACTTACTTTCCTGAAATATATTTATAATATATTTCTCTGTTTCTCTGTAATATTATGCTGATTAAAAAAAATGCTGGAATCCAATCACTGCGAATCAAAAAACAAAATTATGACTTTGAACTGAAATCTCAAATTGTTTCCTTTCAACAGAGAGTATTTTGGTCACCTGGTCAAAACAGTTACTATTTTCAAAATACTGACTGAATCTTTGATGTCAAGGGTTTGTTTATCACAAAACCTGTCAAGTATGCTGTTAGAAAATTGGAACAACAGTGGTTTCTGTATGCTTCATTGTTCTAAGTTTGAAATTTACAATAGATTATTACACAAAATGTTCACATTCTGTCTGATCCAACCCAGACCATTAGGTACTACTTACAGAAATTATCTGGCTTCTTATTTCTTGCAAGTGATTTCGGAGAAGCTTCATATCTTTAGACCCAGATGCTCCAGCATCCAGGACAAATAACTTTTCTGAAATTTGCAAATCATTTCCAAATCTAAAAGAAAAAAATTCTTATTAACTTAGCCCCAAATCCTTTATTTCTTAATAATTTTATTAAGAAATAATAAACTTATATTTTTCTTAATTTATTTCTTAATACAATTGTACTTCAGTCTTAAATCACACTAGAGTTGTTTTTCCTCGAGGAATGATGAAGTTTAAGTAATGATAATGCTGAGGTATTTTATAAACACAGACAGTATAGCAGCTGTATAACTTTCTTGAAAATAAGCAGTGAAAATTGTTTTCTCTCACGACTAAGAGTGAATATATGTAGGAAAATTGTAACTGCATCACATGACTTGTAATTACAAAGCAAAACATTTTACTAGATAAGGGATTACAGGAATTTATTCTTTTTAAGGTCCTAATGTTTGTTGCTTGCGTTCTCACTTTAAATAGCTCAGTAGTCATTGCTGTTGACAGCTCTCTTTCTCACTTCCTTTTGACTTTTCAACCACACAAACCTGTTTTCCTACCTCTGGACAGATTTGCATTTAAAAGGATTCCAGCGCCAAAGATGAAGTACAGGTATTTTTCTATTGGTTTATTTCAACTGATTAAGATACTGCCCTCCCCCCCTCCACTGTGCTGGAATTCCTACATCTGTTTCTTGTGCAGCTCAGACAAGTGTCTATACTCACAGGTTTGGATGGTTTCTCACACCCTGTGCTTCCCACTTACATGCTCACTCAGAATACAAGGTATTGTTACTTTAAACAATAATATGTTCATGAAAAATTCCCTTTTTCCATCTACCATTAGCATGTGCTCCAGGCATTTGCTGAAGAATACCAGAAGTTTCCCTAACTTCTAGGTACTTCTTGGATGACCTTGTCACCTGTGTGACTCCACAAAGTCCAGCTTTTTGCAGACTGTGTAGGGAGTACTTCCAGGCCTCATTTAAGTTTTTTTCATCCCTATCCTACATCAGTTCAGCGCTAAGGGTAGTTCTCTGATAGTTTCCTCTTTTGCGTCAAGAGTTTTTCACTACAAACTGCCTTCTTTTCTGAGACCAGTGCAAAACCTGAGCACCAAGATGTCAGACAGAAAGCTGGAATGGGTCTTTGGATGTAGCCCAGTGTTTACAGAGTGAGACTGCCTATGCTACAATTAATTTTGACACCACTTGGCTCATTTTAGCTCACTCAGGGCAGCTTATTCACTGTAATATTGGTGAATGTTTCAATTTTAGCACAATATAGGCTTCCTGAACATACTCAAAATATCGTAATACCATAAAGCCATATGAAAACCTTTTGCATATTCCAATGCATTTTAGCATTTTTTCTTTCCAATTAGCATGTTTAAATGCTATGTATAAATAGACTTCCCACTTACCTGTTCCTAATTTCTTTCAACAAGGAGATGTCTTTGTCATACCAGAACTCTCCCCCAGCAGGCCGAGGCAGGTTCACTATGTCAGCATGTGTGGCAACCAGAACAACACGCAGCGGGCTTTTCAGCTTTCCACCAAACGCTAGAAGAGAAACAAGAGGACTCCCTCACTATGAGGCATGCCTATGGAGATGACTGATATTGAGACAGAAAAGCAGAAATACATTTTACATTCTTCATACCAACCACTTTTGTAGTGATTTACCAACTCTAAGCACAGCCATTAACAGTGTAACCACTGGTGGTGTGGCAGTTATCTGCTTATAGGACTGTCTATATAAGGCATGATTTTAATAGCTAGACTATTTGAATAACATCAGATACATTTATATTGTGTTACTCTATTGGTTTAACAAAAACAGTAATCAATAGCACTAATGATATTGCTACTAACTACAAACTATGACAGCGTGAAGAAAAAATAATTAGAAACAACAGCTTCTTGAAAGGGTTTTGCATAATCTTTGGATGGTCCTTAATACTACAGGTGCAGAATACACCTGTAGTATTAACTACAGGTAAGAACACAAAATGTCTACAACATTCATATGTTGATATGAATGCTATTTTGCAGTACTTACACAAACAATGACCTCTCACTTAGGTGAGAGTTAAGTAGGAAAGCCTGGCAGAAACCATGAAAAAGAATGAAAAAGAAAGAAAGATACAAACAGCATGAATGAGGTGACAGTATGGAACACAGAGTTTTCAATCTTTTCTCAAACTCATATTCCAGAAGAGAGAAGACATCATTAGACTATTTTAAGAGACAGTACACCTAATTCTGCTCTTCTAGCCTTAAAAAAACTTCACATAGGAGAAATATGCTTACATCACTGCTCAGTTCTTATCAACTAACAGCTACATAATCTTGATTAATTCATAAAAAGCCACATTTCCACAAATCTCTGCATAGCAACTATTTTGTAATTATCTTTTTTTTTTTCTTTTAATTGTCAGCTAAGGACTTAGACAAAATAACTGGAAAGTAATTCCAAGAGTTTTAACTTTTCTGCTAACATCAGTTACTAGATATTACTTCAGAGATTTGTAACAATACAGAGATGCATGGGTACCCAAACTGGGCTGAGCAGTATAACCACAGATTTAAGCGAAGTATCTAAATAATGCTGATAATCAGATAAGCAAGAAGAAAAAATTAACTGAGATTCTGACTCTGCTGAACCAAGAACTAAGTTTCCTTGCTAGACTGAGGAGCTGTGAAAAGCTTTCAGCAATTGCAAATTAGCTGTATTTGCAGCTTTGACACCTTTTTGCAAATTTCTGAGCTTTAACTTTCACAGTTAATTTACTGTTGGTTAGATCCAAATGCTGATATTGTTAACCTCGTAATTTAATCTAAAATAGAAAACAAAAGAATGCCAATCCCTGAACTGAAAACCAAGGGTTGGCCTTGGCTCACTGTCTGCCTGAGATAATGCATACAGAAAAAAGCAGAACACAGAAAGAGAGACAAAATAACTCTTTGCACAATGTTAAGTATTTAATACATTTGTGAGGTGAATCCCTAGCATTGTTACAAATGTCCTTGGGTGCTGAGTTAGATCCACTGACTGGAATAATCTTTCAGATCATGGAACCAAGACACGTGTCGGAAGTTTGTTAGTCCAAGAAACTGTCACAGTCTGCAGACCAATACTCAGACACAAATGCAAACAAGTTACGAGTTACCGTATATACACCTGAATTTTCAGACCTTTTAAGAAAAATGTTATTTAATAAATATTTTATTTATTAAAATAAATTAACTTTATTAAGTTAATAAAGCCTGCCAAGTAACTTTCAGTAAACCAGAATATAAAACAAATAAAATTATTTAAAATCCGTGCAAAATTGGAGAATATGTGAAATTTACAAGAAATACTGATTTCTGTGCATCAGCACCAGAAAGTTATCAGATTTGAAATCCAAATACAACTCTAGTTAAACACATCAAAGTTGCACATACTGAAGGGTAATGCTGTTTCATAATACTATTCTGTTCTGTTGTCACTGACAAGACTAATTTATGCTGAAAACACTGTTAACTGGGGACTAGATATAAGAGGAATTTAAGCAATGTGTCTATACTTGGTTTTGAATGGTTCCAGCCCTCTGAAACACTCTCGGCAGCTTATCTGACATAAAACTTCATCTGTGAGTACAGATATAAATCCCCAGTGCCACAAGATATTGCACTGTACCTTGTGACCCTTTTTAATTGAACTAAGTGGTGTGTGCAATTCTTCCGGCTTCTTCCACAGATAAAATTCCCTTTTTCCAAGAAACCATAGGTAAAGTTTGTTTGAATACATGGGGATGAAGATACCCAACACAGATATGTACAGAGTTGCAGGGAAATACAAGAAGCTTTATTCTACAGACCTCTAATACTTCATTAATAGGCAGAAGAACATACCTATTGGCTCCTCAACTGGGACCAATGATTTCAGGAAATTGAGCCAAAAGGTCACTTGGTTTAATTGGATTTCATAAGGCTCCTCAAGACTAAAAAGCACTATGTGAATTGCAGTGTGATCATTTGCAGCAAAATAATCATAACAGCAGAAGTACACAGGGTTCCCAGAGAATTCCCAGATGCTGAAATCACCAACTCCTGAAAAACAGACAAACAGATGAAGAGATCACACTTCATCAGTAAACATGAAACCTCTTCTGGCCATGGAAAGACAAACAAAACAGTTAATCTGATTTAAACTTTTGCAAAGATAAACTGTATGCATGTGAGAAAGCAAGACTGAAAATGCAATCATGAACAAAGGGAAAAAATTTCAGTCAGTTTCAGAGGCTTAGCAGTTGGACCCTCAAAATCTGTTCCTCTCTCACATTCCTCCTCTAGGACATTTAGCCAGATGCCATATGCAAGCATCTGTGTTAAATTCATGCAGTCTTATGCAATTAATTGAGCTTTGTCTTGAACAACAGCAGCAGATCTTGTAATTGCCTTGAAAATCACGAATAATGGCTCCCATTCTTTTTCCTGTTCACCTCAAAAAAATTTATTATTTTTATTAATTTTTCTTCTTACCATGCTACCACTGATTTTAAAAAATGCTGAAGCACATTCTCAAAGAAGCCACTTTGCTTTGCTGAATTTTACTATTCATATTGTGTTGGTACATCAGGGCTAAAGAATCACCATGTTAAGGACCCCAGAAGCTCCATGCTTCTTTTTGCCATCTCCTTTAGCTTTGGGCAAGAAAAGTATTAGTATGTTGCACTTCCCAGGTGCACCATCTGATTAGGGTGACTGATGTCCACCACACTTGTACTACTTCTAATTAAATAAATGGTGATTAAGATGCACCTCAAACTTCTATAAGGAGAGAAGTCAGAAAACTCCAACCTGCTGTTATGAGTACAGCTACTCAGAGTTCACCTGTGTGTGCACTTTGTTCTGTATCAAGACAGCACAAAGAAAAGAAAGTCCTTCTGCCAGTCCGTGGCACAACTCTGTTCCACTGCAGAATTTGACTGGGTTTCAAACTGTACTGAAGGAAGAAATTAGCCTGCACAAAGAAAAAGCTTTAGCTACTTGGCAAACTCTTCAGCATCTAGGAGAAATGTTTTGTCACTGCGTTTCATTACTGTGCACTCATAAGCAGGTTTCTGTCTTCAAAGTAAACTCTTGATTAATACTAACTCAGCTTCAAAATTGCAGTTGCTAAGGCACACAAAACATTTTCCTTACGAAGAAGAGATCTGACCACCTATATAAACGATGATTAGTATGGCTGGTGGAGTATAAAGCACCATTTGTGTGGTCTCAGTGTCAAAAGCTGTGTGTACACTTACGACGCCTTCCATGACTGACCCTCTTACTGCTAACTGGCTTCAACTGTAGAGCAGTTAGCTTCCTTGCAAAAAAAAAATGAAATCAGAAGCTCCACTCACAATGACTGATGAGCTCCAGGGCTCATCAAATATGCTCCAGCAGTGTCATGGGGTGAGAACAGTATGTCCTTTGCATAGCTGGGAATATAGTTAAATGGTGAGGACTAAATGGGACCAGACTAAATCTGATAAAATCTCCAGATGCCATACAGTATAGGTGAAGAAGCCTTCATACTAGTAGCCACTTTGCTGACCTGCTCATGTCATACCAAATCCCTCTTTTCTACTCTCCCACTTACTCACCTCAAAAACGTTTCTATGTAATACTATAAAGATGTGACATGAGTGATTAAGATGTGTATTACAACAGCTACAGAACTTCAAGCAGATTTACTTTCTCCTTAAACAAATTATATCCCACCAGCACTGAAGTGTCAAACACAGTCACTATTATACCAAGTCAGACTTGTTCCCCCATTTTTATTTTAAAAAACAAGTAAAATGTCATCAACTGTCCCGCAGCATTAAGGCACCCCAGCCCAGGGCTCTTCTTACCATGCAAGCAGGCATTCTGGATGTCAATGGCCTTGGTGGACTGGTCATCAGAAGAGAAGTGAGAGTGATGAGCAGGTGATACGAAAGTTTCTAATACCCCTTTGGTCAGGCCTGGCTCAAACATCATACTACGGCTTCTCACGCTGACATTTTCACAACCAGGATAAAGATTGGTAATACTTACTGAAACTGGGTCAGGGAAAGGAAAATGAGATTACAAACCATGTGAAAATCACAACCAGATCATTTCAAAACAAGTATTCAAGCCATAAAAGAAGATTAAAAAACCCAAAATGCTCTTCAAAGAAAGAAGATGTCTATGAAGCCGTAGGCTTACACAACTACTACTTTTTCTGAATGATTAAAAGGAAAACATTAGAATGATCCTATAAAGCACTTATGTCCATTAGCAGATACACCTCTGAGTGGGAAGCACAGAAAAAGACTGAATTTTATGGGTATGAAAGGTTTCAATAATTAAAGTTCTGTGTTGTAAAGATATACTGCTTTTTTTTTTTTTAGCTAAGGGCTACAATTTCATTGCATGATCTATTATTGTCATGGAAACATCACGTATTCATATTATTGATTCCTGAAAGTAATGATAAAAAGTATCACTGTGTAAAAAGTGTCTCTGGGGTGGTGGGGGAGAAAAGCAGGCCCTTAACCAAAATTATTTTACTAATAAGCAATTTTTTTAGTTCACATTTATTCAGATTCTCAGAGTGCAAATGAGAAACAAAAGGGCTTTTTAACTGACTTGCACCATCTAGTGGATAAAAATTTCTTTCCTCCAGTAGTTAGCAAATTCTAATATTTGGGTTTTACAAGAGAAAGATATATTACCTGTTAGCTGTAAAACTACAGTTTCATGTTTGATCTTCTAGTGTAATATTTTAAATCTTTGGGCTCTTGTAAATAAATAGTTGGTGAATTTGCACATTTTTTTTTACATAAACAAATGACGTGATCAAGTCTAGACCAAATTGTGCTGATTTATTTATCTGATTATGTCACTCAACCCATAATGTATTTTACAT
This sequence comes from Falcunculus frontatus, assembly GCA_013398115.1. Lineage (NCBI taxonomy): Eukaryota > Metazoa > Chordata > Aves > Passeriformes > Falcunculus > Falcunculus frontatus. Next base: position 336,567 of record VZRV01003797.1, read on the forward strand.
GCTATATAGTGATTTACATCTCAAAAGAACATATACTGAAAGAAGCAAAAACCAAACCTCCAAATGTTAAAATAACACTATAGTAGCTTTGTATGTATAGGACTGCACAACTTTCTGGCTTTATTATATCTAGGTAAGCTCTTTTCAAGGACATGCTTCAAATTCACCTTTATTTCTACACTGATTTGCCAATGTGACTGGCAGTCTTTCTGATTTCATGATGGTGTGAGCACATAATACCTCTCCTTTGGTTCTTTTACCAACTATCGCAAAAAAAATCTATCTTCAGTCAAAACCTTCCTGTACTGCCTCCAGGAACTGATATTCCTTGAGTGACTTATCCCCGTTTGTATGACACAGTAAATTAAGATAAATAAATCAAGAACTTTTGCTTGATTAATTTAATCAAGTTCTTTTTTCTGTTGTCACAGATGTGAGGCCCTTGTGTTAAGTAAATATCAAATGCAGTAACAATCTCTGTGGCATGGATCTTGCCTTGTCAAGCCACTCTTGTGAATGCCCTACAGCTTCCTCAGGTGAGTAGAGAGAAAGTAGAGACGAAAACTGCTACTAGCACTGTTCTAACATTACTTAAAAATGATGAACAAAATCCAAACCTGCAAGAATTATCCAAAAGGTTTTGTTTTTTTTTTTAAAGCAAGCCTGGCCCCATCTAAAACTTACACAGTAAAACCACTTCTAAACATAAATTTAAATTTGAGCCCCTTAACATGCTTAGCTTGTGTACATTGTGTAGGCTCCCAGTGTTAGAAAAGGGACCTGGACAAATAGTTCACTGGTCTTTCCACTGTACCCCTGTGGGTTCTTCCAAAACTGGGCACATGCTCAGGCGTAAACCTAGCTAGTTTCTCAACACCTTGTAGCTCTTCCCACTTTGCACAGGCCAACTGGTGCTACATGAGCAATCTATTCCCTAAGGTTTGCAAACGTTTACTTCAGTTTAGAAAACTTTCATTTTCACCTTGTTTGCAGACAATTTCAGACACCTCTAACTGGGCTAATTCATCCTGTACCTTAAGGAAAAACACTCCAAGGCATCAGAAGCAGTTCTGAATCCTGTTATTACTTAAAAATCACATAAAGATTGCAGCAACTGTTTCAATTTTGCAGTGTTTACTGAAGTTCTTCCAGCAAAAAAGAAGCTAGTAATGACACTGATGTTTGCAGCCTAAGACCTTTTGTGAAAAATAAACAGCAGTGCTTACAAGTCCTGTCCTCCACTCTGCAAGTTCACTTATGCAGCATGTAAGCAAACAAAACTTTAACTACTCATGTATTCTTCACACTCGCTGGTCCTCTTCCTCTTACTTTAGGTACTAGCCTATGCACAGAGAAGTCAATCCCTCTCCCTTCTTCTTTTGTTTCTTACATGCCAAGGCTGTCCTGTCTTTCGCAGTGCAGCCAACAGCTTTTTCTTAGGTGCTTAGAGACTAAGAGGAAACTGTTTTCTCATATGAAAATTATGGTTTGAAACCATACCTGAAGGTTTGGAAGACAAAGGGGATGGGGGGAATCTGCTTGAGTTTGTGGAGGAGAGCCTAGGCCTACGTCTTCGGAAAAAGCTTCGTATCAGGCCGCACTTGAGGGACTCCACGAGGGTGGTTTTCCCAGCGCCAGAGTGTCCAAACAATTTCAGTTTGATCCGGGGCTGTGGATTCTGTGTGTGCCTCAGCTGCTGGATAAAAAGCCCCCGGTGCGTATCCTAAAATTCAACATAAAGAAGAAATCACAACACGTGGCAGGGAACTTCTGCCTCCCAACACACTCAGCATGGGGTTTAGATACACTTTCTTGCCAGACTGGTGTTCATCATGCAAGCCATCAGTTACTGGACAGGCAGACAAGACGGCTTCATGCTCGCTCTCAGGAGCCACCTTGACATTTCATGAAAATCTCATGTCTTCAGGCTCAACATCAGTGATGGAATCAGAATGGAATTCTTTTGACCTCCAGTGGAGGGGCCAAAGGCATCAAAACTAGCCTCTTTCAGTACCCATTCTCCTAATCCATCAGTTTCAGAAGGTTAACCAATATACATACTCTTACAGAGTACACATGCAGCACTGAAGAATTTTGCTGTGACACCTATCACCTGAGCAATCCAGCAACTCAGTGTGCATTTCTTCTCTTCTTTACATCAACTTTTTCTCTGCTTCTCATGTTTGGGCGAATTTTAAGGAAACACGGAGAAAGCAGAAAAGTGGGAAGGCAAAGGAACTAGATTCATCTTCCCTTTCTTCATTCTCCCATTTGGAGCTGAGACAGAGGCTCTGTTGTACTGCATTTGCACCTAATGCACATGTAGGATGAGCCCCCCGAATTATAAGCATGCAGCAACTGAGCTGAGAAGTTTGACAGAAACAGTTGTGCATACAGTTTAGTTCTTTCCTCACCAGCAGGCATTTATTTAGTAAGTTAGTCACAGTGCAAACACTGCACTGCTACAGCTAATACTGAATCCTCCACAAGAACCACTATGATAGTAGGTTCTTCATGTGTCTGTATTAGAGGCAAAATACTTCACAAGCACCAAACATAAGTTTAACGTATGTTCTGTACTAGATGATACCAACCATTTTAAGTAGTACTAGACTATTTTCAGTGGTTAGATATAATTTGTTAATTTCAATTGATCAGATTCTCTGTCACAAAGTATAGTCTAATCAAGTTTATGATCACCATGCATTTTCCCCACATATATAGAGACAGGCCTTCAGTAATGTATATTCCACTATCAAGAAGAGAATTTCTAATATTTCTAAATACTAGAAATAAACTAAACTATAAACTAAATAATAATAAACTAAACTAATAAACTTAAACTGAGTTTACTAATATTTCTTTCAAAAGACATCTATCTGATCTTCTTCCTTTGTTCTAAGTCAATTTGTATTATTTTCACATTTACATCATGACTAAATCACAAATTTACCTGCCTGCATGCAGACACAGATAAGAGTTTGGTGTGGGGATCTAACTATGTAAAATGGAGCCTATTATGAAAAACATTTACAAAAGCTGTCAGTGCAAAGGAAAACTGAACTGAACTTTACACTTTCTCACATCTTCACACATATATAGTTTACAATCCTAGGAAGCATAGATTTGCTGGCAGGCCTAAAGGACATGATTCTATTTCTACCTTGGCAATACATGGTGTGCACCATCTTCTACTAGCAATAGAAATGGTCATTTATTTCAGTTTCTCCAATCACAGACTCATGATTATAATTATAACAGGATTATTTTAACTGGTCTGGCTCTTGCCTGTAACCTCCAGGCAAGCAGCTGCTGAACCTTCCCAGCATGAGTGATGCAGCCTATCTGACTAATCAGTGTGTATCAATGTGTCAGACACACCGCCTTACAACAAGCCCAGGTCAGCTTTTTGTTCTAGTTTGTAAGACATTTGGCTATACTGAAACTGCAGAATTAAAAGATGACATTGAGAACTTATGCAACTATTCCATATGGTATTAACATTTTCATAAGGGGCACAACCCCCCATCCTTCATAACCTTAATCTAAGTGAAATCGTGATGGTGAGGAAATAAGTCATCTTGGGGGATGTGCTAATTCTTAATAGTTTATTTTCTACTGAACACCTCAGATGCTTTGCTAGGCACTGTCAGAGACTGATAGATATAAATCAGTGGTGCAGACTAGCTTAGCCAGCTTCTTAAATATGTACATATTTGCTTTAATTGAGGGCACAATTTCAAATTAAAAATATAAAAAGGAAAAAAAAAAAGACATCATTGCAGTAAGGAATTTTGCAACAGCTTTTAGAATGGCTTTGATGAAAACCTCATTTAAAATTCATGCATTCCCAACCTTTTTAAGTCTTGCAAGCAGACTGGCTACATGTTCATGCTGCTCTGCTCTGGCGAGATCTTCTGCTGTTTTCCCATCCTGTTAAGACACAAATTATTAGCAGCAGTTCCATCCTTTTTCTTTTACAGATGGGCATCTAGATGCCACTTTAACAAGAAACTTTGAATTCAGAGTCTGAGAGCAAAGTCAACACTCCTTCCCCTGAATTCCATTTCTCTTCTCACCAATTAGAGGATGATAGTGATTTCTAGATATTGCCCACTGAATAGATTTAGAAGTTCACAAAGAAGTGACACATCAGCATATTGACTCACATGAATAGCAGGTGAGTGTTTGTTTACCAGTGGATAACAGCTGACAGTGGCATATCAGCCACTGGAGGATTCCAGAAAGCAAGACATTTGTAAGGGATGCAGTTTAAATTGCATCAGCAAGTTTAAAAGGAGAAGCAAAGCTGCCTTCAGCATTCTGGTCTTGCCATTTAGTTATCTATGTCTCACAGAGCAGCAGTTTAATATTAAAAAGACTAAAAGAAAAACTGCCCACTACTTTGACTCTTACAGCTACATTATGCTATTGTACTGTTTTAAATTTCAGTAAGAAGTAACTAATTTAGGAGTACTTTGCTTATTTCACTATCTCAGATAAGAGAATTAGAAAATACATCCACAAGCAAAATAGCAAATTATTTTCTATTCAAGCTTTCCCGAAAAGTAGAGTATCTACACACTGTTGTAGCAATATGTAAGCAAAACTGACATACAAAAAGGGCTTGGTGACAGGATCCATGAAAACATATTTTGCACCTACTTGTAATATTTCATCAAAATTGCTGACTGGCTCCCCATGTTGCAAATCAGACAGAGCCCGCAAGTGCTGATCCTGAGTTCAAGCGGCATTTGCAAGCATCGGCATCCAAAGTTTTTAATCTATCTGACAATTTTAGAGTTGGTTCAGAAACTTCCATGAGAAGATTCCAAAAACATGGTGCCAGTTAACACGTAAGCACAACAGATTTTTTGGGGCAATTTTCAAACATTTGAAATATACTCCATATATTTCGTATACTCCAGGAGTGGAAGATTTTCTAAGGTCACTTAACACCATCCATGCAATCAAATTTAAAATCGAACTAGTCCTAAAATGGGCTTTATCCCAGAAAGGAGGCAAGGAGTTCATAATACAGGCCAGTTACTTAATGGTGTTTGGAAGAGTTAGCTCCTCAGAAATGGCATACTGAGAGAAGAAAAAGGCAATTAATTCTACTGCACTGGCTCAGAAAGAGCTGTTAATAAACTTTTCAGAACAGTTTAACATCCCTCTAGCAAACCAATGCAAAACTGAAATATTAAAATCACAACATGCAAGTTCCTCTGGTCCCCTCCTCCTTTTGCCTTCTCTGTGCCACTACATTGCTGGAATAATGGATGGCTCCATACATTCAGTCTACTAGTCCTGCTAGATTTAGTATCAGCACTATTTATTTTGTTATGCCCTTCAAACTGACCTAAACTAAAGAGACAAAATGTACTTTTATCTTGGAAGGACAGTGTCCACACAGGCAATTATACCAACACAGCTGTCTTGACATAAATGAAGAGCAACAGCTCAAGAATTCCCCCATCACCCTTTCATTTTCTCATCTCTACAGTATGTAGTAGTACAAGTACATATACACAATGGGATGTAACAACAAACAAAAAAGACAAAATTAGGAGACACAGGAAATCTGTAGAGCATCCTACCAAGTCCACTGCATGCACATTTCATTATTATTAATAGGGGACATAGCAATATACAATCCAATAGTTATCAAAAAGTAATTAGGTGCTGAACTTGTTTAAACCACAATTCCAAGTTTATTGGCATTTTCCTGTTACATAAGATCTGTGCTTAAAAGAAAAATCTGCAGTGCTAAATCTGAGGAAAACAACACAAAAATTTGTATTTTCTACCAAATGGGTAAAGCAAATGATACAGAAGTTTTCTCCTTTTCCCTCTCCATTTCAGCCATCTTAGGGATAATTGCTTAGGAAAAGGAACTCCAAAAATTGAGGACTCAACTAAAATCTAATGACAATATGTCTTCCTCATGTAGAGCAATAGTTATTTTTAAGCAGAATACATTGGTTACAGTGAGTAGCAATGTAAAATGATCCACTGGATCTGAATATAAAACATGGTTAGTTTGTTTAAAACACAAGTAATGGTGTGTATGATGTCTGTAATTTATTGTGCGTATGACGAAGGACACTTCAGTCCTGCTGTGGATATTTCATTAGGAGGATGTTTCTCACCTTACTGAGAATGAAAAATGCCTTCAGTGTTACTAACTGGAAGCAGTGGTGCTGGCTGATCTGACATGACTGATTTAGTTTACAAGGATATTAGCATGCTAGTTCACTCATCCATGCAACCACACATCTCCCATCAAAAAACCAGAACTTTCTAACCCCCTTAATGCAAGAAAAATATTTAAGATACATAGAATGCTTTTGTACATTTCTCAAATGTGATGTGAAATGACTTACTCTTAATGACAGTTAAGACAGTTAAGTGACTTCACTGTGCTTATAGAAAACACAATGATATAAGTAATTCTTAGGTGAAGAAATTATTAGGTTAGATGAAGTAGCTGTACTGTACCATAATCAGTTCCAAATTCAGTTGCAAGAAGGGAACAAGTAGACAAGACAGATGTAACAAATACCACTCACACTGTATAACACACAACAGCCTTTTTTTTTTTAATTTCAAAATGTAATGCCTTTTTCCTACACCTATGAGTTCATTTTCTATAAGCATTTATAAAAGAAGACGAAGAACAACATCTCTCAATACTTACCGAGGTCAATGCTTCTACATTGGCACCAGTAAGACACAGGAACCGGACAACATCAAGAATGCCATTGTTTGCTGCAAGGTGTAAAGGTGTTCTTCCATACTAACATGAGGAAAGAGGTGTCATCACATTCATCAAAGAACTTCACTTCAAATTTTATGACTAATAATCAAACATATTATACAATTATACATACTGATACACAGGAAAGGTTTTGCAAAAACTGCAAGAAAAAGTACTTTTGATTGCAGCTTACGCACAACTGCTGAAAGTGCACTTAAAAACAAAGGCTAGATGATTCTTTGAAAAATGGGGAAACAATTTTATAGCTAAATCCTTCACAACTGTGGAGGAATCCTTTAGAGGTTTTTTTGGCTATATTTGAGAATGTCTTTTTAATTCCAGAAAATTTAATTGCCTTTTTACTTAATTAAATATGAACCACTTAAACAACACTAATTCCTTAACGTTTAGAACTCTGGGTTCTATTTCAATTCAAGTACTACTGAAGATTATGTATCCGCAGTCTCCCCCTCTCACCCAAAGAAATAAAAGGAATGAATGAAGGAAGTCAGCATGAAGTAATATATTTTCTCAGTGAAGAGGAAAAGTGCTGAACAGTATGCTTTCCCAATGTTTTCTTTTTTCCATGAGTCTCTCCACTGACAACAGGTCCTCATGACATCCACTTCTGGTTTTCATGTTCAGAGCTACTGTTATAAAAACTACCATTTATCGTCTGCTGGTAACCTACTATTACTTCACATTTTTATGCTTTCAATACTGTTCTTCCTGTCTACAATCAGAAACAAACTCATAAAACTACTTCTTGTAAGAGTATTTGAGAGCAAAGCCAACTAACTTTCTGACAACTGGAAGCTGAAAAGATGCTCAGGCTCCTCCAAACCCAACACCTCAAGTAGCATCCTGCTTGTATTACAAACAGTGTGGACAGCAGGACCAGGGCAGTGATTGTACCCCTGTAGTCGCTCGACTCTGGTCACACCTCCAATCTTGTGTTCAGTTTTTGGCTCCTCATGACAAGAAGGACATTGAGGTGCTCCAGCGTGGCCAGAAAAAGGGAATGGAGCTGGTGAAGGGTCTCGAGCACAAATCCTATCAGGAGCAGCTGAGGGAGCTGGGGTTGTTTAGCCTGGAGAAAAGGAGGCTTGGGAGAGGCCTCGTCACTCTCTACAACTGCCTAAAAGGAGGGTGTAGTGAGCTGGGGGTTGGTTTCTTCTGCCATGAAACAAGTGACAGGACGTTAGGAAATGGCCTCAAGTTGTGCCAGAGGAGATTTAGATTGGATATTAGGAAAAATTTCTTCACAACAAGGGTTGTCAAGCACTGGAATGAGCTGCTCAGGGAAGTGGTGGAGTCACTGTTCCTGGAGGTATTTAAGTCATATAGATGTGGCACTTAGGTACCACATGGTTTACTGGTAGACTTGGCAGTGCTGGATTAATGCTGGAGTCTAGTATTATTATTAGTTATTAGTTATTTTTCAACCTAAATGCTTCTGTGATTCTATGATTCTAAATAAATGCATGTGATGTTCCACTGCACTGAATCTGTGAAAGAAACAGTGCCTTCAATCAGTATTATATATATGTGGGACAAAGCCAGATGTTTGGACCAAGGACAGAAGGTCATTTTGTTAATGCTCTATTAATATAGGGTTTGCTTCTGAAGAGGAGAAGTAGAAATTAAGATTCTCTATTTGATAACACTCAAGCTCACCATTTCAAATAAAGGGCACTCTAAAAACCTCCCCAGAATACATTACTCGTAAAACAATAACAGCAGAACAATAACTACAACAACAGCTTCTGTAGCCATGATCCCACAGCCACTGAACACTTGAAGGCTGATTATTTTTCTACAGCATGCTGTTGGTGATCCCAGCTTGGCATTCTCCATTAGGAAAGAGGACGACAGCCTTGTGGTCCATTAACTCGACTTCACTAAAATGTGCTCTTATCTGTGGATCTGGATTTAATTGCCTGGTCAATCAGATTTAAAATAAGAAGCAGGACTGGGGAGCTCATTGTTTTAACTTTTTTCATTTGACAGCTGATGATTTTAATTGTTGAAACCAAAAGTGATTGCACTGAACAATCCTCATGCCAAAAAACCTGATAATTTTCTTTGCCTGGCTAATGGAATGTAAGTGCTTTGGTAATAAATAGAAGTGTTAACTAGCAGAGTATTATTGCTAGAGTATGTACTTTTCCAGAAAAAAACAATGAAGAAAGCTAAAATACCTGATTCAAAGAAATTGCAGATAGCAACATAAAGATTCCTCAAAGTAACTTTTAAACTTTGTAGCATGTATAAAATTTAAATAGGGCAGAGGAAGGCAAAGCTAAATATCAAGCCCTAAGCACCATGGTCTGTCAGCAGAGTTCAGTGGCTGACCTTGACCTATTCAAACTATCCAAAGCAAGTTTCCTGAAACAGCTTACTTTTCTCTTAAAGATCTTTCGGAGAAAAGCTATAATATAAGCCTGTAAAGCATTATGTTTAGTCATCCCATACACTGCCGCATAAGCGCAACAGAAGCAACAAAAAAGGCACTAGTGTCTCAAAATTAAGGGACAGGTAATGAAATAGTCTTTTTGGAAAGTGCTTACACCAACTACAGATTGTTTGCATTTTTAGCTGGCATTCATCTACCAACAATCATTGTAATCAACATTTTTAGAGTTACAACACTGTAGCAGAAAATGTACCAGTCTTCAATTCTGTGTATAACACATGAATTAATGTTACATATGAAATCAAAGCCAGCTGCAATGCATTTCATCTATTCTTTTGCACCTAGATGTAATCTGCATAAAGCAACGCTATATGACTAGGGAAGAAGGTTGGCAAAATATACTGTGATAATTCACTTGGGTTCTTCATCATGTATCTTTAATAACCTATTCAACTGAAACAAAATTTGGTAAATCTCTGAGGTAAGTAATTGAATACTTTGCATTTGGCCACTTTTAAGAGACAGAAAAATCAAGGAAAAGACATTTTCATGTCATATCAGAGAACTTGAAAAAGTCATCCAATGCAACAGGTGAGCTAATAATGTAGTTCAGCATCCATATTCCATTTACCTTATTAGTGACATCCAAACTACAACTTGCTTCACAGAGTGCCATCACGATAGGCACATTCCCATCTTTGCAGGCCACATGTAAGGGTGTGTTGCCATGTCTGTCTTGGAAATCTACAAAACATCCTTGACTGATGAGAGTTTTAACTACTTCTATTTGACATCTTCTTACAGCAAGGTGCAGGGCTATATGACCATCCTGAAATCAAAAGACAGCTTCTAAGTGAGATCAAATAATGCTAAAAATCAAAACATTTAGCAAAGTCACAATCATCTCAAGTAACAGGGTGCATCTCCTTGCCTCGAGAATCACAATGGTTTTTAATTTGAAGGTCGAGGCAGGGAGATGTACCATATCTGTCAGAACAAATAAGCCATGAGATGAAAGCAAATTTCTATTAAGCCACTGGTCTTTGCAGTGGAACAGATGAAATACAAACACACACTCTCTTCTAACAGCTTTCCTATGAGGCAGGAGAGTGATCAACTGTAATAATCAGCTGAACAGTGTAAACTCTAGTGTTTACTAGACAGAAGTTAGTGATGCAAAAGTCATGCAATCTGCTTTGTGATCAGTAACTTTAAAGATAAAGCTTTCTCTCTGTGGAACAACTTAAAGAGACAATGTAACTGGAAAAAACAATTCTTTTAGAAGAGAAAACTTTTTCTGAACTTCCTTTAATAACTATTTTGTTAATATTAGCAATAAAGGTAGTTAAAAGGCTGGCCATAACAAAAATACAAGCAATGAAATTCCAAATTTATTTATTTGGATTACATCATGAAAGACAAAAACTGATTCTGAATCAACTAGAGTCAGATTTTTAAATAGTTCTTATTGGAAATGGGTGTGATTTACCCAACCCATAGGAATCAAAGGCCAACAGCAAATCCATCTTTTTCTCTGAAGTTAACAGGTTGTCGCCAATTACAGAACAAAATGTTCCTGCCATTTTTCAGAGTGTTACTCATGAGGTGATAAGGAAACAAAGGATCAGCAAAAACCCAATCATGGAATAATAATCATCAGTGGACAACTTTAAAGACTATTGCAGCCATCAACGGGCTCCATGTGAACGGCTACGAAAATTCACGTTGTGGAAATAATGCTGGCTTGCAGCACTCAAATGAAGCAATTGAGAGATACGTCCCTGTGGTCTCCGGACATAACTAACCTTGTCTGTTGCATGAAGGTCAGCCCTGTGTTCCGCCAAGCATTCCACAATATCATGGTAACCCCTAGCAGATGCTGTCAGCAGTGGGGTCTCCCCTTCTTTGTTTTTAACATTCACATTGCAGCCTGCTTCACAGAGTGCTTTGGCAACAGAGTAGTAGCCGTGCCAAGCAGCGCAATGCAGTGGGGTTTCTTCTTCCTATTGACATGGAAAATCAAAAAATAGTACTGAACCAAACTCCAGGAAGAACAATTCCCCAGCTTAAAAAGACAAAAACATGGTATGAAAACAAAAAAAAAGACAGTCTACTAAGTAAGTCCTATAAAAAGGAGTTGTAATTTCTAATGCTGACATTCTAAAAGCAAGAATAACTTCAGCTGACATACAAGTGATTATGGTACTGTGTATGTCAGCAATCCTACTATGAATCTATCTGTGCTCCTGAGGCTAACTGTCTTGGTTCTATCACTTGAAAACAGACCCTTGTTCACAAACAACTTCTACATCCTGTATGCTGAGACTAATCCAGTGTTTAAAACAGATTGATCACCACAGAGATGCAAATCCCCCTAGACTTGCAATTTGAGGCAGGTCACTCTGCTTACCATGTTCAGAAGCATATCCCAGTGTTCTAGGAATGAAGGTACTTAGAAACCTGAGTCATTTAAAGACACATCACAACAAGCCTTTGAAACTGTCTGCATTTGGAGTTCAGTTGCGACTGAAATACTAATTTGCTTTTTGCTTGAACCCAGGAAACTTCAAAACATTCAACTTCAATTCATTGTACATCAGAGCAGTTATGTGGAACACCATTAAAAACCTCAAATGTTTCACAAAAACATGCTGAAAGTAGCCCACTGAAAAAGCAGGGAGAATTAAAAGCAACTAAAGAAGTAGCTCTATCAAATTCTAAGAAATGGGATATCCTTTCTGTACCTGGCAAATATCAAGGAGGAGACAACTGAGGCTGATAATAGCAGAGGACTTGGACTGTATTCAAGGTTTCTGTAAAAATTTGAGTGTAAAGAAATGGACAAAGAGCATGTCCTGTCCTCCCTCTGCCTAGGGCTGCTTAAACAACAAAAAGGAAGTCCAGGAGGATGCAGCACTTGGGGAGGCTTGTGGAACTCACACACACAGTCAAATGGATTTTTTTTTTCTATTAAGCATTTTGTTCCTTGTTTTCTTACAAGAGTTCAGACCTCCAAAGAAACCCTCCTGAGCCCTCCTCTCATTTTCAAAAATGAGTCTTTGACACTGCAGAAAAATCCTATCTCTGCTAAAACCAAGCAGAATTCAAGGCAAAAACAAATAAAAATCTTTAGCTGAACTCACAGAGCACACACCACTACCCACACCTTCATGGAGTTGTTTCTCCATCTTTAAGCTTTCATTTTTGAGAGAACCTGTGTTTTATAGCACTGGTTGGTTCTCTCAGTTTTTCACATAGTCTTTATCTACTAAGAGCTATCAAAACCTCCATAATTCTGGTTTGCAAACACGCCAGAGGCTAAAAGTGAGATTTGAAGTTTTGACCACTTATATTAAGCCTTATTTGTTGAAAAAAATGCAGACAGTGTTCATGACTCACCTTGTCTTGAAAGTTTGGATTGGAGCCAATGCTACAGAGAAACTGAACCACATCCACATGCCCATACCGAGCTGCCACGTGGAGAGCGGTCTCCCCAGACTGCAATTACAGGAGAACATGCCAGTGTAATGTGTCATCCCATGATATACACTGCCTGTACACCGTGTACAGCCTGAATACCCTGAATCCCGCACAGGATACTCCTCCCTCTCCATAGCCCAGCCACACAGCCCCATAAATAGAGCTTACAAACTGGTTGTACGTGACAGACACCTGACCACCACCTGGCAGGTAGGTTATTTCTTCAAAGGCTTTCTCTTTCCAGAACTTATTTTCCTACTTTATTTGTTCCAGATCACAGCCACAACGGGATTTCTGAGCAATATGAAGAGGAAGCTGTGTGTGCAATTATGTTGAAACAGATGTCCCATTTCTATTCATAATAGTTCCATACGCTCCCCCCCGCCCTATATATTCAAGTATGAGGAGCTGGCCTAACACCTTTGTGTACCCTGGCACATTTTGGTTACTATGTCTATTTATTTGCACCAATTTCTGCTTTGAAATTATATAAAGCAGAAATGGTATTTTTATTAAGGGAGTAACCTCTTTCCTAGTAGCCTTATCAGGAGTCAAACAACAATTTTCCTAATGTACCTTGCCTTGCATTAGTTCCCTCAACAAAGCAAACTGTGTTTCACAAGTGCAATTGCTTCTGTACTGGAGCTTTGGCTAGTATAAAATCATTGCTACAGTATAAAAATTTAACAGCAACTACTTTCTAGGGCATATGTTGCTCAAATAACACTGCTGAAGACAAGGTAAGTACTCATCAGCTATAAATTGTTAGGCTTCCTTATACTCAGCTTAATAACAGTCAAATTTACTTGTCAGACAAAAGTGATTTTCAATCAAGAGGAATGAAAAACCAAATCACGATTTCACCCTGAGTTCCAATGAGAAATCAAGTCTTCAACTGAAAATTAATTTAGGTTTGTACTTCCCCACCTACCCACCATGTACTCACCACATTTAACATGCACACTTGGCTAACATTTGTCAAGAAAATAATCAGTACATCCAGCTACTTCAAAGCTCTCTTATCACAGCCCTCTGTGTCAACTTAGAAAACCACACTAAAAAAGCCAGTCAAATTTTGGAATTATGGCACAGCTGAAAGTCATTCAAATTGAAACACCCTCTCTTTGCTAAGATGAAATTACAGGAAAAGGCCCTCTGCATAAAAAAAGGAGTTATTTTCTTACCTTATCCTTAATATCTAAAGGACATTCATTATCACTGAGAAATTTCAGCGTTTCTACATGACCATGCCGTGAAGCCCAATAGATTGCATTAGATCCAGCCTGTCAAAAATATTTCATTTCAGATGTTATTGATCAAGTTAAAATCCTAATTCTAGACTTTCAGCTGAGGTATACGTGCACTTAGCTGTACAAACACATTGAAAAGCTATTCAAACTTACATGAACACTTTAAAAAAAATTCAAATTGGTTCAACAACCCCATATACTGACAGTGACAACAAAAACCTCTCTATGCAAGGATGATTAACAAGATTACTAACTCTTTGCAAGAATAATCCTCTTCTCCCTTGTTAGGGAGCTCTTTGGAAAGAACAGTCATGAGATAAAAACCTTTCTTCTGCTTACTTTATCATCTATTAGATGGAGAAGCAGACAGTTCTTCAAGCTTGTTATAAATTAATTGTTACAGCACATTTGGAAAAAAAGCTTGTTGCAAAGCATATCCTCCATCAAATATGAATTTTAGTTGCAATATTCCCCATGGCTAAAATATTCATTTATTATTCTATATTAAATAAAGTTCACCATTGTCTTTTAGGGCAATCACTAATTTGAACTAATTGATGTGGTTTTGTAAGCATGAACTACATTTTAAGATTAGTATCATTCAAATTATTTCAGCTAATAAAGTAATGAAAATCAGAGGATATGTATTAGTAGCAAATGACATTGCTAAGGACTTCCTTTTATGTTTTTGCTGTGAAGACAGAAAACAGGATTTACAGCTCAGAGTTTTTAATTTCCAATACCACTTGGTCTGAACTACTTGTCTCCTGCTAACTGTACTAAAAAAACTTATAAAGAGCAGTTGACAAAGCAGAACCCCAACCTTATCTTGAACGTCAATACGAGATCCACGCTTTAAGAGCAACTGAAGCATCTGAATGTTTCCACAGCCAGCAGCAATCAGTAGTGGTGGTGTTCCATGCTAACAGTGAAATACAAGCAAGAATGATAAAATTAATTTTTGAAGGATTAAGAAAACAGTGGAATAGAAGGCAGGCATTGAACAGCATTTCTGGATTTCCACTTTCAAATTAAGTCTTCAGGAAATATTGTACCAAAATAATTTATCCCTTTGTTCAAAAAAAAAAATTATTGCACAGCAATTTTCCATATTTTTGAGATGAATTTACAAAACATCACACAGTAAATGTATGCTTTTAAAATCAGGAATATTAATGCTAAGCTCTCATTAACCTCATTTGGCAGGAACACCTCCCTTTGCAATCTCTTTGCAGCTACCACACCATCTTAGACACAAACCATCAGCAACGTCTAGGAAAGTTAAATGGGACTGCCCATTAAAACAAAAAATATAGTGATTTCTTAAATGGTTCAAGACCCCATCACAGTAAAATAACATACATTTTACTTCTGTACTGCTCTTCATGAATATTTCTAAAAGTACTTTCTAATGAAGGTTACTATAACCATGGAAAAAGTTGTGGCAACTTGCAACTCTGCAGTTTGCAACTTCTGTTTCTAACAATGCTTTGCAAAGTCAGTTTTGGCATCTGGTTATTCCTAGGTATTCTGCCATCTTCATCTGCCACAAGAAACAGAAACTGCAACCAAGAGCTAAGGCTGATATTTGGTACACCACAGTTCCTGACAATAGATCTGAGTTATACATCTGAAAGGCCTAGGCAAAAAATCCCATTTTGAGCTCCATTTTAATGTATTGTGAGAACACTGAACACAAAGCTCATTAAAAGCTCTCCTAGAAAAATGGCAGAATTACTTCCCATTCCCTTGTCTTTTCATTTCAGGTGTTACATTTCTATTTCACAACCACACTGCTCTACCCAACAGGGTGGTAGCTAGTCCCCCACACACCTCACACCTCAACACAGACCCACACTACCTTGTTGGGTTGATTGACATCGTAATTTGTCAGAGATCCCAGAAGGTGCTGTAATCCAGGAACATTGTCATCATTGATGGCATGAATAATAGCTTTCATCACAAAAGAATCTTCCTCGTCCTTGCAATTAAATGTGAAAGAAGAAAAATTATTAGCTTTAAGAAAAATCCCTATCTAAACAGCTGCCAAGACATCAAAAAAAAATTAAAACCTAAATTTTTTGAAATATTTTTTTTAGAAGAGTGCTTCAGCTGCAAGTTGTAATCCTTCATGAAGCATATGGCTAGCATATATGCATGTTATTTGAAAACCCACACCAAACGCCCCCCCCGCCCTTTCTAGTAAAATATGCTTCTCTCTTCTTCACACACAGACCTGTTACTCACTGAGATTCCACATAGGTTTCTTTTTTTAGGTGTATTTTTTTTCTCATAGGAAAAATAGACGATAGATTTCAATAGAAGCAATACTTGCATAAAACGAAACTAATTCCATGCCTACATGTGAAGATTAAAAAACCCAAGAGGCACACGAATACCAACTGAAGTATCAGGTTTTATGCCATCCAGAAATACGGTACAGGAGAGGTACTTTGGTTCAAGCTTTCATCTATTCAAATGGATCAGTTAAAAATCTAGAACGTAAGTAATGAGCCTACATATCTCCACAAGTGTAACTTTATTTTTCTCTTATGCACTAGAATTTCAAAGAACTGAAATTCACAGAGCCCATTATTTGGATTGCTCTTACCTCCTCTCTCCTGAGGTTTCAGATTTTTTAGGACACTAACAGTGGGCTATAATCCTTTCTGCTGGAACACAGGTGTGAAATGCTGATCCAGTGTTAAAAGGCATACAGATAGCTGAGGTGGGGGGGGTGGTGGGCAGGGAAAGGAGAGCAAGAGGAGGAGAAAAAAGAGCACAGAAGCCAAAAGATAAGAGGAGAATAAGGGGAAACATGAGCAAGGAGTTGCACAGGAGGGACACAGGGAAGACAGTATGCACAAAAAGGGCTTTGCAGAATTTTTGAAGTTTGATCCTATTAACGCACAGAGAAGATGATATTCCCCAGCTCATATATTAATGTATATTAATATACATTCCTTGCTGATCACAGGGAATTTGTGAAGTGTGTATTAAAACTTGTAGAATAAGCTAAGAAGAATGCTTTTGGATTCACAAGCATTTGTAATTACAAAACATACAGCAATTGCCCTTAACTACTGAACTCTAGTCATAGCTAACACCACAAACTGAAAACTGGCCAACTCTAAGGTCTCCTCCTTAAATAACTGCTTGTGGTGACACTGCTGTCTAGCACCCATTGGATCTAAGAGGGTCTCAATGATTTTGAATGTTGGGTGAAAAAAGAAGGAATATAAGGAATATTATTTTAGTCTACACAATGATGATGTAAATGATGAGTAAAATTCAGATGACACTTTTTCACCATATAATTGTTACAGTACAAAAAAATCCTCATGAGTCAAACTTCAAAATCAAGAAATGAATTTTTGACACCAGCTATCAGCCTCAACATGATAAATTAAATTTCAAGGTTTCAAGATGCAGAAGATCAAACTATGGAAAACTGACCTCTGTAGCCTTAAAATCTATTTCTTCCTACTTACGAGATTAGTTAATTATGCAAATATTCAAGAGCCTAATATTTCTGTTAGTTAGAAACTGGCGAAATTCCTATGTGATAAAGCATTCTAAATATATAAGAACACACTTACCAGAGTATCATCACTTCTAGCGACGCTCATGCTACTTCTGGACAAGAAAGATCTTGATAATCTTTGGCACAAGGAAATTAAGCGCACTGATTGCTTTATAAAAATAATAAGAAAAAAGCTACATGTAAAAAAAATTAGAAAATTCTGATAGGATGCTATTGCAGAGATTTTAAAGGACTTAGCAAAACAGAATTTTGACTTTGATACCCCCATCTGCTTTTTATATTGAACTTGAAACAACAACTTCTGTCATTTATAATCCAGCAGAAGCATAAAGCAAACAATCCACGCACAAGCATTTGTATGCATATCATTAACAAAGAAGTCCTCTCCCATACTACTATACTCAAGCATTTAATTTATTCCCAATGACAGAAGAATTTGTTTCTTCTTCCTTCTTTTCCACTCTTAAATGCACTGACCTTTCCCTGGCAATGCTACTGCATTTGTATGTCACCAACATTTTGCAATGTTATTGAATGACTTACTTTCCATTTTCGTCGTGCTGCAAACTTTTTGAATTTCTCCATATTTACTGCAGAAGCTTTTCTGCTGAGTGCTTGCTGGGTGTCTTTCGGCTACAAGCAAAAGGAAAATAAAGCCATTCTTAAAAATCCCACGATTTCTGCAGGTAAGACTCTGTCCCTCAGTGGGGAAACGTCTACTTATATAATAATAGTACTTCAATCATACTGTAATAAGAAAGTAACTGTAAGCACATTATTTTAATATTCACAGTCTAGTGTGGCATAGAGATGGAATTTCCTAAGAAAATGCCATAAGGGAAATCCAGACCTAAGAATGCAATACTAAAATGTGCTTTTCTCATTTTAAACAAAAAACTCCTTCAAACATCAAAACCTTCAGCCTTGTCCTTCACCTCCCTCTCTAATAGAGGCATTTGATTTCCAAGATAAATCCTGTCTTCTGGGAAGATTTCTTGACTGATTTTAAATGCAGTCAATCTTTGTTACAGTCTCAATGCAATCACCTGGATGCTGCTGAATGATTATCCCTCCGCCCCCCACCAAAACAAAATCACATCCCACCTACCAGTGCAGCAAGTTCTAAGCCTGCATCCTTTCAAATTTTTCATGGGCTAATACTAAGCACTAATGACTAGTGGAGTATACTAAATTTTGCATTTTATGATCCCATTATTGAAGTACTTTTTACAAAGATATATATATATATAGATATATCATAGATTCATGGAAAGGCTTGGGTTGGAAGGGAACTAGTTTCAACCTTCCCTGACATGGAAATGCAGGTAAAGATAGTGGTGGGAAAGGGAAAAAGAGGATATGACCAATGGAGTGGGAATCAAATGCCTGCAAATTAAGGTATTAAACAAAGTAATAGGACACAAAACAACCTGTCTCTGCACAACTGTGGACCTTGGTCCAAGAGAGACAAACTTGCACAATGCTTGCTTTAGTGGTTTAAAATATCATGTCAATATGTTCCACACATTTCAACTGTTTCAGATTACCTCAGCAAAGAGTCAGCAAAGCATGGTCAAATTTGTAGTTTGGCAAATTGGTGTAGAAATGCCTGCACTCAGATGTTGTACTGTGAATTGGAGCAGTTGCGGCACAGATAAATATTCTGCTAACTGATTCTCTGGGAAGTGGAATGGCATCAGACACCCACTGCGCATCTCCACATCCTGGGAAATCAGTGGCACTGAATGGTTTTACTACTCACAATCAGTATGTGACATGGAATGAAAAAAATTAACTGCCAGGTACTACTGCACACATTAAGAAGAATGTTAGGTGCCATTTTCTCCCTCTTGACCTGGCTGCTTCACAACAGCTCAGTCCAAACCAAACACTGAAGAAGGAAGTGGATCTTGAACCCACATCAACTGCTCCCTTCAGTCTCTCTCAGTCTAAATAAGGGCATTAGAAGAAAACTTAGAGGGAACTGGACTGGTTTCAGAGACTGTGTCTATGTCAGTGCAATGCTCTCTGAAGATTAGCTTCTCTGTCTAAACACGAGTTTAATTTCCATACTTCCCAACTGCTAACTCACATAGAGCAGATATTAATGAAGCCCGCATTCTGCATGTGTTAGCTTTCATACAGACAGTTTTCCAAAACAGTAAGTTACATTAAACAATTATGACAACATTCCACATTAAGGAACTTGGAAAGTATGAAATGAAGAATGATTAAAAACAGGACAACAGAGAATGAATGGCATGCTAACCTTGATCCAAGGATGCAGCAAACTGTCTTGAATAGTCATTCTTTTCCTTTAAGAGAATAAAAGATAGAACTGTTTCAGATGTTAAAAAATACATACTGTTTTATGTTTATTAAACTAACATCTCAAAATATCATGTAATTTGAAATTCTAGAGATGTAACTGCCACACATAAGAAAAACAACTCACTTTGGATCCTTGACTAGAAGTCTTCGTATAAAGTCTTTAGCTAGGGCACTGGTATTACTGAAGAATTCTTCTTCAAATTCATAATTCACAGCAGACACATTTGCCAATGTTTCCTGTTTGGTTTCTCCAAGAAATGGAGATGCACCACTTAGACTGCAAGAAAGACAGAACATTCCTCTCATTACATGTTGTAACACTGCTGCTTCAACCCTCTGAGATCAGGTAATAGTAGAAAGCAAACATTTTTCTTTTCCATTTTAATGCTTCAAACGTACTTTCACGAAGATGTGATGTAGCAGGGCAAAAGATTTTGCTGTAATTTCAAAAAATACTGGTTAAGACACAGCTGTAGAAACGCCACCTACAGATTTGAAGACAGTTTTCCATGCTAGCTCCATGCTGATTAATAGCAATTCTTTCAATAATTAAACTATTGCTTTTATGATCATACAACTTGAATCATAATGTACAATCAGAATGGTTTGATTTGTACAGACACGACCAAAACCCCAGAGGATAGAATCAGAATTAAAAAACAACAGCATTTGCAAGAAACTCCCACAGATTTTGGTACTTACAGAATATAAGTTATTACACCAATGCTCCTGGATTGAAGGAAAAACAAACAAAAAAAGGATGAGGGAGAGGAGAGAAAAATAGATGGAAAGAGAGAGAGGAGAGAAAAAAAAAGGTTAGAACATAAGCATAATCACGAGAGACTTATTTCAAGTAAGATCCAATAACTTACCACATATCTGCTTCAAGGCCAAGAGGCTCATAATTTACTATTTCAGGAGCTAAAGGAAAAAGCAGCAAGATAAGTACCTAGTCAAAGAACAGCTATAAGTCTCACTCTGAGTCTGTGTATGTCAGAGATAATAAGCTAAGATGCTGATAGATAAAAACACCTTAATGCAAGTCTAATTTGAAATCAAATGCTACAAATTGCTTATTTAAATTTCAAAATGTCACAAATTACACAAAAAATTTCATAATCTGTAAATCAGCCAAGCCAAGCTAAGCCACAAATACTGTTTCACAGACTGAAAAAGAATAGTTTGAAGAAAAAACAGTTTTCTCACCAACAAACTCTGGCGTTCCGAAGATATTTTTGAATTCATTTCCAAAGTCAATTTTGTGTGCTAAACCAAAGTCAATAATCTTGATTCGAGGCTTTGGTACATTCCTGTCCAACAACATTATGTTTTCAGGCTTTGAGAAGGAGGAAGGGGGAGAGAAAGAGGGATTACACATAGGTACAAACTGTGGACCAGTATTCTTCAGCACTGAACGTTTCTCTTT
Source organism: Falcunculus frontatus (assembly GCA_013398115.1). Taxonomy (NCBI): domain Eukaryota; kingdom Metazoa; phylum Chordata; class Aves; order Passeriformes; genus Falcunculus; species Falcunculus frontatus. The sequence continues at coordinate 357,774 of VZRV01003797.1, forward strand.
ACCTCCTTTAGACCCTTGAATCATGTTTTAGGCAGAAAAATCCTGTATTTTCCTATTATGATCTAATATATACTAAAAGTTAACTACCATAAATTAGGATTTCACGTTCATGCTGGAGCGCTATGGTTTCCACAAGGCCAAGATTTCACTTGTAGATACCACAGTTGCAGTTTTCATGTGGACTGAGCCTAAGAGAAACACATTGTCCCCAGTAAAGGTGACAGGCCCTGCGCTACAGCCATTGCAGCACTGCTGCGAGCTTGCAGGAAACAAAACCCTATAAACTGGGTTTGGCTTACATTAGTCCCTGAAAGAGGTTTCTTTCACACCACATAAGCAATCAGGGAGGTGTAATCTTGTTGCCTTTGGACCCTCCAGGGAAACTTCTGGAGTGGTCCAGCTCCCAGATTTTAAGGCTCACCACACTTAAAAAAAAAGGAAAAAGAGCAAGTTCTCCGGTCTTTTCTAGTTTTTTTTAAATATGGACTTTACATTACTTACACCAAAGCTCTGCAAAACCAGAAAAAGGAAGATGAAATGTCAGGATTATCAGCAAAGGGGCCTGTTTCTACACTGCATCACTGTAACCAGCACACTGAACCAGCTACTTAGTCTCCATATCCTGTCATGTCCATAAGCTGGTGCACTCTGAAGAGGTCCTGTAGCTACATCCATCCTGTTCAGAGTGTTAAGGGCTTCTGGAGTCATTAAGGACAGCTCTTCATCATCACCCTTCTTTTACCTTTCTTTCCCAATCACAGGACCTGATATGTGCAAATGGAATTTTCTTTATTTCCTCCCTGCATTTCTATTGCATTCTTTTTTTGGTCTGCACACTGCTGCCGACTTTAATGCACAAATTTTTGGTATCTAGTGTATCCAAGGATGCTTTGTTCAATTAAAAGCACATTGACAGAAATTCACATTTCATATTCTAAAAAATACATTCCTTTCTAGCTTTACAATTTTTTTTCTTGCTGACTGTCATACAAAGACCAAATATATTACTGAGGTGATGAGGATGAAACTGGAAAAGGTATGCTTACCCTGAAATCCACTCCCTTCCCTACCTCATCCCCCTTTCAGAACTGTATTTCAATTGTAATGAAATAATCATGCCTTGTTTTTCTCTTAGAGACATAACTGCCCACTTCAGCAGACTTCAGGGGACGTTTAGTTGTCTACCTCCAAGAAAAAAAACTTATGGGGGAAAAGATCCTGAAATTGAAACATTAAAAAGCAGTTGCTGAGTTTAGATACAAAAAGCTCTGCTTTCATTACCAAAAGGATGCAGTTAACATCTTTTCTGAAAACAAACAAAAAAGCCACAAAAGGGAAAAAAGACAGAAGAGGAAATAATCTGCTGCCTGCTCCACAAAAATCCTTGTACTTAACTCAGTGAAATTCCAGTTAAGTGCCAAAAAAAAGCCCCAGTTAAAAATGAATGTTTCACACAGATCCCATTCACATTAAAAAAAAAGAAATCATAGTCCTCATTTTTATTTCAGGTTTGTTTTCTCAGAATGATTTAGTTTTGTCAAAAGGTGCCATTTCCCCTGAAGAATTTTCCATTGGAAACAGACGGGAACTATTTACAGTTCAGTAACTTCTTTCCAATGGCTGAGCTTTCCCCAGTCTACAAAAGCTAGCAAAACAAAACTGTGGCCAAGATCTGCATGACGACTAATTTGTGGCTAGAATTACAGATGGCTTTAATGGATGTTGCTTACAGTTGTTGAAGTTTTTATTTGTTCAACACACCTTAAGATCAAAGTGGGCAATTTGCAGAGAGTGGAGATACTGAACACCATTAAGTATCTGTTTGAGAAATTCTGTAGCTTCCTCCTCCGTGAGAGATTCTTTTTCAGCTAAGAAGTCGAAGAGCTCCCCACCTGCAACACTTGGAGAACAGAAGCAGAGTTATTGACAAGCTTGCTTTAACTGGTGGGTTCCTTTTAGCATAGCTGTCCTCAAACCAGCCTTGAAACGGATCCAGATGCTATAAAGGTTGCAAATATCAGAAAAGATGACGAAAATAACTTAATTCAATACCCAAAAGAGTTAGTTATTCCCTCCCTCCCCCTGAAAAGAATACAGTAAAAAGAGTCTTACTTTCAGACAAAAAAAAGTTTAGAAACCCAAACAAACACGGTTGGCAGTATCTGAATTTAAATGAAGTAAAGGCCTCCTACTCTCTATGCACATTTAAAAGAATAAAATTAAATATGAAGTAACGAGACTCAACATATACTAATATTTTAATAGCACATTACATTTTCTAGAAAATAAAACATGAATTGGCTCATATCAGTAAAACATTAGATTTCTACACCCTCATTGAAAATACAAAATTTAAAGCTTATTTTAAAATACAGACAGCAGTCCTACTATTTAGTTCCTAAACTCCTCAGAGCATTCAACTATTTGAAAATATATTCTGTTCTTTGAAATAGTGTATTACAAGCAGCACCTATATCGTATTTGTACTCTAACACGTATTTGTACTCTAACCTTTTCTACAATGAAAAGCCCTTAAGACTGTTTCCAGTAAGTGTTCTAGCTGCACAGCAGAAAGAAAAGAGGTAAAGAGAGAGTACGTAAGCACATCTGGATTTTTCCATTTGAGAGAGAGGGAGGAATAAAGAGAAGATGACCCTCTTCTCAGCTCAGTCAAGCAGCTCTTGACTCAGTCAACAGCATAAAGAGATACTTAAGTGCTAAGAAACAGAACTACAGCTATTCCTAAATATCAGAAGAACACCTTTCAGCTGAAGGACATATAAGGAGGTGACGGCCCACTGTGGCAAAATACTTTTCCCATCTGTGAAAGCAGGGGTATTACTTAGAAATGTCTTAGAGATTGCAAAAATGGTCATAATACCCCTATAATTTGCACTGTAATGATATTAAACAAATTCAGAAAGTGCATCCTAATTTTTATTGCTTTTCTGCAGGGAAAGAAAATAATCTGTTCACTATTTAAAGCTCTAATTATGAAACATGAGGCAGCAATTAACATATAACAATAGGTAAATAGTTTGGGCAAATTTCTGGAAATACATTTGACTTCTTTATCATGTCTACTTTTTAAGAGACTTAATCGGCATTATTGTAATGCAAATTGCATGAAAAGTGTATTTTAATGAGTTCTTGGAGCTTTCATTGAGCTGCCTAGACAATAATGAGAGTATTGTTTTGGGTATTATTTGTGTTGTAATATTTTCTGCATGAAAGCAATTATTGAAACAAAGTGCCATTAAAATATAAGAATTATAGACTGGAAGGACAAGAGGTCATTTTAATAAATTTTTGTGGTTGTAGAGACATTAAAATGGAATTCCTAACGATTAAATCCAAATTATTTTATTTTACAGAGACTGGTCAGAAGCATCTTATGAATGGACACACACGCATATTCTCTCACTGTTTGCTTCTGATTAAAAAAATAGGAAAATGTTTCAGGCTAACGTCTGTATCTCTGCAGCACTGCACTGAACGGTGACATTCATTTCCAGTTATTGGGCTAAAGGCCTTAGCATCACGAGAAGCTTGCTTCCACATGTTTACAAGTGGATATTGGCTGCAGTTGTTGAGAGGCTGTAAACTGGAGCACAGCCGTGCCACATGGAGCAGGCAGACCCACTGTGGCTACTGCCCCAGCCGTGGGCAGCTGCGGCAGCAGCCACAGCAAAACTCATCACCTGAATGCACTCAGCATGGTTTGGCACTGGGCTAGCTATCACGGTTTGGGGAACCAGATAAGGTGGATCCTCAGCTGAGGAAGAGCCTGTAAGACTGCACCAAAAGACTGCATCTGGTCCGGCTTTTCACCCAGCTCGAAACCCCTCGAAACAGCAAAAGCTCCTGCTGGTGCTTACATCAGTCATCAGCCATCACAAATACAAGAGAAGTACTCAGGCAGTCATTTGCAGCAATGTCCTCTCCAAGCACTGTGCTGTCTGTCCTGCAGTCTCAAACAGACTGTGACAGTGTCACACAGGTGGTGTCATGCTTTATGGCCGGGAAAGCTTGCTCTTACTCCTGTTAGCATTTTAAAGATATGCAGTCTGTGAAACGTAATAGTCATCTATGATTATCACTGATTATATACATTCTTTGTAGACCCAAAAGAAAGATTTAATTCCCAAAGTTTGCAACTTTTCAAGATATCTGCATTTGAAAAACGGAAAGAGCCTCTTCAGTTTCTTCTTATCTGGAATCATTCAGATTCTGTACTGCTGAGTACTATTCTTCTGTCTTTCCCACAGGTTAACTGTAGTGACATTTCTTTAATGACACATCATAAGCCTTGTAATTGTGTGCAATAAAATGTTATCTGTATTTCACAGGTAATATACCTAGTGCTTGCAAATCTCAAAACTGAGGGTCAGAGAAGCTTGAAATGTTTTTTTTTTCTTTTTTAAAACTGTAAGTTCATTAGCAAAACTGGTAGATTTTTCCAATCTGTTGTGTGCTTCTTTAAAGCTTAAGTACTGCCACCCTAAGCGACTTGGCAGCACTTGCTGAATGAGTAGGCGAGTGAGGAGGGATGGGCTGTAATGCACTCAAAGTGTTGCTCCAGAAGCAGCTGTACCTCTGGTCTGTGGGACTTTGGTGTGCCCCCTCATGTTACACATCTCACTCTTGATGTCTAGGAGGAGATCCTGCGTGGGCTCACCTCAGAGAGGGGGCCATTGTGAATTCTCCTGCTGGCAACTCCTCAGCTGTGGGGGCAAGCTCATTCTCCCCCGGGACACTGCCATAGCTGGCAAGCACAGTGCTCATCTAGCTGCTCCTGATGCTTACTTTTACTGGTAGGGACATAAGGCATGAGGGAAAAGGGTTTTTATAGCAATGATGAGTACAAGGTTATACTAGCATGCATAAGAAGCTTCACCTGGAAGCTCAGAAACATCCGGCTTCCCAGAAAGGTCCCTCAGCGCCAGGCAACCTCCAGGGAGGCCCTTCTCACACGTGTAAGGCAGTGACCCATGTCGCCTTGGGAGGTTGTGGTTTTCAGCTTCCTCTTCAGGAAACTGCTTATTCCTTACCCTTTTGCTGACTCAGGAAGGTCTGATACTAAGCTGTACTACCATGGGCATACAAAAACCCATTGTATCACTGCAAGGCAATCTTCAAGCGAGTCATGGAGGGTTAATACAGGTCCACACTCAACATACTTTACAAGTCTGACTTCCACAATTAATTGACTGAATTAAAATGTCCTCAGATTTATCAGCAGAGCTTGGTTTCACAGATTTCATAATTGGATTATATATGCAGAATAACTAGATGATCTTGACTAGACTTCCATGTATAACAGATGAAGAAATGGGTTAGAAGAAGCCACTGGCTGTGTAAGCTACTGCAGGCTTCACAAGCCTCCTAAAATGCTGTTGTGTTTTCAAGTCTAGTCCTGTGCTTTAGCCAGTGCAACACAGTCCTGTAACACGTAAACACTGCACATTTTAGTAACCCAGAGTCACCTTTAAGAGTGCAGCAGAAGGCAAGCAGAGAGCCCCATTCCACCAAGGTAGCTGTGTACATCCCATCTCAAACAGAGAACCAGTGTTAATCTAAAGAAGGCACAGGTAATTCCATACATCAGCCCTTTTGGCTGGTCTTTTTGAACATCATCTTCTACCAAGAAGTACACGGTTTCCACCTCCATTACAATGGGCCCTTGTTTCTAAACCAGCTTTGGGGTTGCTGATGCACAAACACTGCTGAAATCTGACTGAAACCAGACAATTGCATGGGTTTCCCAAGCCACACAAACTTGCTCCCAGCCCGCCTTTGGGCCCCTAGAGACGGGCCCACCCAGCCAGCATCTAAAAGAATGCTGCCTGCAATCACCAGCTGGAGAAAGATGCTTCCTGAAGGGAGTGGAGGCAAGAGGTTCACCAAGCACTAGTGCTTCTTCCCGTGGAGGACTTTGAAGTATCTCTACCTGGTATCCCCGGGAAACACAGAGCTTCTCTCTGTTCCATTCCTCTGTTTGCTGGAATGAATTACCAGACAGCTTCCTGACCAGTTCCTCTGTGCCATAAGACAACTCTAACTGCCAAAATACTAGTAAGTAAAGGATGGACAACAACCTATACCATTCAGATTGACAGAGAAACCTGATTACAAGTTAAGTCACAGCTAAATTCTTTTATGACTGCAAAGCCTCCATGTTCACCTTCACATACTGTTTTCCTTTAAGGTATTAATTTTTAATGTTCCTGTGTAAAACCTTTCTGTTTACATTTAAATTAAGTCATAATTTTGCACTCATAATATGTTGTTCAACTATAATGCTCAATAAAATAAGAGTTTGTGCTTTACAGCAGTCACATCTTAATCCTACCTAATTCTAATATATTATTGACCATGTTATAACACAGAAAGTCATAAGGGCTGAGTAAATCTATTTTCATTGTTATAACATGACCTTTTATATTTTTTTAAAGTAGCAGAGCACATGTTTTTAGAAGTATTTTGTATAAACATTTTCACTACGAGCAAAGCTGGTATGTGTTATCTCACTGTTATTTCTAGGCAGAAGTGCTAGCTTTCCTGAAATGAGAGAAGTAAATTAAAGCTTTTGGTTGACTTCATTCTTTCTTATAAAACGCAATAGTGGTAAAAGCATTTCCCAGCCTTCCCAAAGGAAGGTTGACAGATGTGATTGCAACCCACACACCTCCCTCTGGGAAAGAAAATACATCACGCCCATGGAAAAAGGATTTCTGGATAGTGCTTTTGCAAGCTGCCAGGCTTTCTTAACTATGAAACAGAACTATCGCCAGATCTCAGAGGAAGTCATTATGGAAACCTACTCAGGGAACTTAGAATCAATTAACCTTCAAAGTCAGCATGGTCACCTTGTAATGACTCAGTCATGTGCTACAATCACAACACTTATTATGCAATGGCACCTAAATGATAATTAGTGATTATCTAAGGATTTCTAATGAATTTAAAAATCTACAAACAAACCCCAAAATCTAGGCTCAAATCCCTTGAAGAAACATTTATCTTGCTTAGATTTCAAAACAACATAAACTAAGTTAAAGAAGCATGCCATCAATTCATTCCAGTTTTAAAACAGAATCAATTTGATAAATTATCTGAATTCTTCTCTAGTCCAAACATTTCTTCTGTCAGCTTGTAAAAGAAATGTTTTCCCTATGGATTCAGTGGTCAAATGTGTATTGTATGACAGCCAGTCATACAGTTGTCAGACCAAGACTAGATTCATATATTACTACTTCTGTTTTATATAAGATTAAGGGGGTTTCAGTTGACTTCATTTCACTGCCTTTATGAATTGTGCAGTTACCAACCCACTCCTCAGAAGTACAAAGTGTACCAAACATTTTGAAAGAGCAGAACAGGGCTGCTAGCTCATTAAATTACCTACCGGCTGAACAACACTGCGCTACAATTTTTCTTTCTCTAGCTACCAGAAAAATGAAGACATGTTACAGCATCACCGCGCCTTTTCATTTTCAGTTGTCCAGCTTCTATTAGAGACACAAACTGTATGAAATCCTCTCTTTAGTGTGCCTACATTCTTCAGTTATACTGAACAAGAAGCATTGGCCTCAGTGCCCAGCCAGAACACATGTACCAAAACCTGGACTATAATTTAAGCAGTTAAGTCCCACTAAGGAGCGGGGCGCTGAACACTCCTGTGAATCTTTCCTGCACCCAAACACTGCTGGTATTTAGGTTTCCATCACTGAAGTTCCTTAAGTGCCCAGAGTCTGGATACAGCAGGTGATTACTTTGGCCCAGCAGAGTGCCTTAGTATTTTGATCTCATTTACAACATTCAAATTTAATACATGAGGAGCATTCTGGTTTAGCAAACAAGAGGGCCAAGCATTTTGCTCAGAACTGCAGCACATAGAAACTAATTCTCCCTTCAAGATGTGCTCAGTGCGTGGCAGAGTCACCCCGGCTCTAGAGCCTGTTCTTTCAGCCCTGTCAAGCCTTTGTTCTAACCTGTCTACATATTTTTTGTGCATCTATCTGTGGGCCTGGAATTTAGGATTTTGAAATCCAAAGGTGGCACAAGATCTACAAATCAGTGTCACAGGTTTTGCTAACCTCCTCTTACCTCCCAGAAGCACCAAATGTTTAATCCTCCTCTCAAATTTCGGTGCAAAGCCACTGGAGAATAACTTTCTTATTTACTTACAGGTAAAATTAATGAAAATCTCAGAGGTGTTTCTACCAAAAGACAACTGAAAATTAAAGAAATGCTGTGAAGACTTCAAGCTTCTCTGGAAGACAGGCTATAACTCTCCTCCAGAGCATAAATGTAACAAGTTAAATTAAAGCCCCAATAAGATAGAAGAGGAATTTAAAGAGATCATAATTATTTGCTCTGATTTACTCTTCAATGATCAACTAAGGAAATTGTCATAATTTTTACACAGGGATGTATCATGCTCTCCTTGCACTGTTCTGTTCCAGTTAATAAAATGAAGTTACCAACAAAGTAGAAACTCAGAGACAGTGGGATGCACAGGACTAAGTTTAAAAGAAAGTTTATACTTTCAAATGAAGCATAAATCCTAGTATTTAATGCACAAATGCTTCTAAGTCAATGTCATTTCACTCTAATACTTTCAAAGCTTTCTATTTTTTAAAAATTTATAAAACAGATAATCATCACTCAGAACAACGCTACAGGAGCTAACCATCTTAAATTAAGATTTCAAATTCAGAAATGAAGTTATGTTTTTTGCAGAGAAAAGTATGAATACCTCACTCCATCCACAGCTTCCACGTGAAAGGAGTCAGGTATTGCTATCAAGCCATTTTAAAAAAATTTTGTGAATTCTAAGGAAATACTATACAATATAGGATGAAAATATTTATTCTTTGTGTTGCAGCAAGAAACCATAACCAAGGCACTACAAAGAAACAAAAAATGAGTATATTTTTACGTCTGCAGTCTAAATAAAGACATAATAAAGTGGAAACGACAATAAAATGGAAGAGAGAAATTATGCATCCAAAGCCAAAAAAAGGGGAACCAAGTAGGTGCAAAACATACTTGAGGAAAGAAAATAGTTATCACTGTGCAGAGACATCTGTGTTTTCTAGTCTGTGAAGTCTGAAAAAATGATGGCTTCAGCAGAGCGCACTAGAAATAGCTTAGTACTGCTAACATATAACAGACTCTAATTGCTGCAGCTGGATAGAGAAAAGTACTATGAAATTCTGACTTTTGTCGTTATTTGTGTGATAAAAGGGAAAAGAAGAAAACTATTAAGGTTTTAAGTTAGATGAGGAAAAGACAGTGGCTTCCAGTTTGTATGTAATACGCATAACATTCCTTTCAAGATGATGAAAGAGTCCACAGAGTGGGAATTTAAAAGGTTATTTCCAAATCAAGAAAGGAGACACCTGTCACTAAGACCTAGAGTTATGAAAATATGTCTGAATGCTCTAAATATACCAAAAGACTGCAATAAAGTAAGGCTCTTCAAGGATATCTCATGCTTGTGCATGGGTGCTGAATCTTTTAAGGAAGGATTTGGTTTTAAAAGTTTCATAAATTAAATGTTTCATAGAACTTGGGTTTTTTGATAGATCAGTTTCCCGATATAAGGTAGCTGAAAGAAAAACTTACAAACACCTATGTGGATAAAGTAGCTCTGTTTTGTGTTCTGTGCTGCGAGGACCCACCTTGCCATTGCAATAATTAACCAACTGCCCACATATTCCTGCATATAAATCATGACCTTGAATAGAATCATAGAATGGTTTGTGTTGGAAGGGACCTTAAAGATCATCAAGTTCCAACTCTCCTGCCATGGGTAGGGTCACCTTCCACGAGACCAAGTTGCTCAGAGCTCCATCCAGCCCGGCCTAGAGCACTGCCAGGAACGGAGATCCAGAACTTCTTTGAGAAACCTGTTCCAGTGCCTCACCACACTCACAGTAACGAATTTCCTCCTAATATCCAATCTGAGTCTACCATTTTTCAGTTTGATGCCATTCCCCCTTGTCCAGTCAATTGCTCACCTCTGAGAGACTGCCAATTAGTAAGGCAGAAAAATGTTTAGGAGGCTGTGTGCAATATAGCAAACCCCTTACTGAAGCAGAAAATAAAAATCAATAGTGAACAGGCCATAGACCATGTTGCCCTGGGACTGTGCATGTTGACATATCGCAACAAAAGGGCAGCTGCAATTGCTCAGTTATACAAAATTGTGTCTCTGTGTGGTATACTCCCTCATTATTGTAGTCAGAACAGAACACAAGTATATAGGAAATATACTATGTTCTAATCAGAATGGAAAATGGACACTTGGGGTAGATTCTGAGGATAGCAAAACAGGTTGTTTAATGAGATTGCAGCTTTATTTCTGTTCGTATGAAACTGTTCTATAAGAATAAAGACTGTCAAGAGGGTAGGTCCCTAGGCAAAATGTGACTATCAGAATATTAGAGAAAAAGGATTACATATTTAATGTCTAAGCATGCGATTAAAATGACAATCCTGTCTTTTCAATAGCTTTATGTAACATCACAGAGATTTTGAGAACTACAAAACTTTGTAGCAGTTAGCATATTCAAGTTTACAAAGGGATTGCTAACGTCATCTTTTCCTCTTCAACTGTCTAAATAAATAAATGCATTACCTTTGTGATACCCAAAATAGCACTTCTTCAACTTGAAAGACTCATAAAGCAGTTTGGAAAAGCGAAACCAAAAATCTCCGATTGAAACTACATAGCTATTGCTGGCCTCACAAAACAATTACTAAACTGCAACACAAATAATTTGCTGAGCTTCATGCCATCAAGCTTACGAAATATGCAGATTGTCATTCTTCTGCTCAATGGACAGTAGTGGGTACACACTGACACACACAGCAACCTTGCTGCCAAAAGGGCTCCTATTCCATGTGCAAAGTGGGGGTGGGTGGAATACTCCCGTTCCTCCTGCCACTGTCATGATTACCAAGTCTCCCTCACAGCTTTCAAGTACAGACACCGGCCTGATTTCATCTGGACAGATTACAGAGCAGAAAGAGCTGCAGAAGCAACAATACTCTGACAGCAAGGTTATAGAGCAAGAGAACGCGAGACTTAGTATCAAGTGGGGAGAGGAAGAAGCAACACGCTGATTTTGCTGTGTATTCACGTCACACTTCAAAGAATTCTTAACAAAACCCAGAAGTAGTAAGAATATAAGGAACTTTTACATTATACAGGATGATAATTTAGTTTGGAAAAAAATATTCGTTTAAATATCCAAATCTGGCAAACCAATGCAAGTGTTTACAACTGGAACTAAAAAACCAAGCCAGACTACAACTATTACAATAAATCAACACATGCTGGACTAGAAGTGCAAAAATATGTTTGCATAAACATAACAAAGTATTATCATGAATACATAGACCATAGAAAAGATGAAACTCCAAAAGTTACTACCCAGTTTTCTTTTTAAATCTATACCGTAAATCTAAATGTTACTGAAACCATGGAAAACTGAAGTGTCTTTATAAGGTAAGTGGAAATACCATTTATCAAAGCTAGTAAACAGGAAGACATAACCTACACAAGAAAAACCACATGAACAGCCAAGAAAAAGGTACAAGTGCTGCCCAAGATTCTGGTACCAAGACTTCTGCTTGCATGAAATACTAACTCTAAAGCATGGTTAACTGATACAGAGCAAGTATGGCAATAATAAAATGCCAGGCATGCAGTCTATGTAAAGACATGCACATTCCAGCAGGCAGCAGGCACTGACAAACTCTTAAAAAGTGAATAATGCTTAACTCCTACAATTGCAGTCTTTGAGGAACTGGAAGCCAGACTTGAAAAAATGCAGAAGTAGTCTCTGCTGACATATTTACCTCAATCTATTAGCAGTGACACTGGATGAAAAATTGGGAACTAAGCCAGTATGAAATGATGTGAAAGTTCAGTTCTCATTTCATCAAGAGAGAACTGGGAAAATTCTGTTCTGTTTTATGTGTGTTAGAAAAAGAGAAAAAGCGTTCACTGAGGCCACTTTACACCAACATAGAACACAGGAAGATTTGCTAAACTAATCTTCACTTAGAATCTCTATTTTCCTCAGCTCTTATTTTCAAATCAGTTAATTTAGTTCCAGGCCAATCTTCTGGATCTATGACATCAACAGTGATTTAAGTAACAATCAGAAAAAAAAAATCCTAAATATGTTGATTTTTTTTTAAACTTCGCAGTGCATTCAGAGTGAACAATATGTGTAGAAATCAGGAAGCTACAACACTGACTTAGAAATGAAGATTTCTAAGGCTATTATATATTTTCTTTTGGGGTGATAAGGAACTTCCATTAAATCACTGCAATTCTCAAAGTGTCTGTTTTTAGAAAACAAATAAACAAATATTCTGCTACTCCTCCACGGGTCTCTAGAGTTACTTACAGTTCCAGAATAAGAATGACATCTGTTTTGTTCTCATAGACATCATGAAGAGTAATCACATTAGGATGTCGAATCTCTTTTAGTATGCCAACTTCTCGCTCGATGTCTTCCCGGCTCACTCCACGACGGCTAGATTTTGTTCTCCTTTTCTTGATGAATTTTGCTGCAAACTGCTGACCAGTACTTTTCTCACGGCATTTTTTCACTACGGCAAACTGCCCACTAAAAAAAAAGAGATGATGAGTGTTCAGTTCAAGAAAATTTAGAGTTAAGAGTAGCCTGTTTACTGTGGTGGGGGAAATCAGCTTTTAACTCTGCTTGACTAAAGTATACTACTGCTTTTTAGGCCATCTAGAACAATACCTGAAAAAAGCCTAGAAGAGGCAGGAAAAGTAATTTAAGATATGGCTTTTGTATCACAAATGTACACATTTCAGCACGTCTGTAAGTAAAAGGTAACACCTTATCAGTGAGGACCACTGGATTTTTGATTACTGGGGATTATTGGACAAAAGCAATAGTTTCTGGATTTCTCCTTCCATATGCATGTTGAGTATTTTTTCTTCTGCAGGTGGGGGAATTCGTAGTTTCTTACAATCTGTATGATTTGTCAATATTCACTTCATTCTATCCTCAAGTTTGTTTTTTAAAAAGTTTTTAAAACAAAACTGGGTTTCATGACACTGCTTTGGATTTTTAAAGCACTGACTAAATACAGTCGTATCAAGAACTACTGTTACTGTATCACTTTGTTAAGTACAAGTTTAAAGATGAGAAAAGTACCAAGGCACTGAGAAACAAAAACCTATTTGTCTTACAAACCAGAAGAAATCCCAGGAAGCTGCTGACTGCAGCACAACATCACGGATGTACAAGCCTGCTGTTGGTAGGTGTACACACTGATCTAGATCAGATCTCTCCAGGAGCCTAATGTTGAGGTAAAGCAAGAACATGATTTCTAAAACTGGGGTTTTTTTTAAGTTTCCCTAATCTCTTGCTGAGGATTCTCTAGAAATTCTGTTCCTGCTTTTTTCACCATAAGAAGGAATCACAGAATTACAGAATGATACTAACGAGAACGGTTTTTGAAGTTAGCCCACCCTGTTAACTGAAGAAGAGCTGTTCTCTAAACCAGACTTAGAACAGCAGTTAAATCAGAGCTAGCCCTAGTAGGTTTGACTACTTGAACAGCAGCCGTATAACACTCAGAGCTACACATTTCATGCCACCATTACTACACTGACCCCACACAGTACCCTGAGTGACAAACTGTCTTGAACTGGGACATGCAGCTGGGCAAGGCTAAATGACTGTCACTCACAGGAGGCAGGGCAAAGACAGGATCTCTCCTATTAACTCCTAGAAAGACACTCTAGAGTAGGCACCACCACCTGGGAAATCTTTGAATGCAGCCATGGATAAGTGAGAGAAGTAATCCTTGGGAGAAATCTTAAGCCAACAGTCTTAAGTTGAGGTTTATATTTATTTCAATATTATGATCACCTTTCAAGTTTCATTCTTCACTGTTTAAAGAAATCAATTCATGAACTTGTGAGAAGATGTTATGTTGCATGAAAAATAACTTCGCCTTAAATTCCACCCGCCCCCAATTCCGCACAAAGTTTTCAAGGACCAGATTTACCATATGGGGACCCCCAGAATATTATTACACACTGCAGTGGACAGCAATGCTTCAGACCACACCATATCCTCTTCATTGCACACAGGCTGGAAGACATGCTTCACTTGCCCGGACTTGGTCTGCTAGTGTTATCAGAGATGCTCTTTGACATGTAAGACAATCATATGTGACTGAAAGAGAAAGTACAGACCTCTGGAATACCTGTGTCATCCTAAACTGGAAGCAGAGAGCTAGACAAGATGTCCTAAGGTTCATCAGCCTTCTCTGCCTGGTTCAGTACAATTTCACAAAATCTCTTCCTGCAACAGTGCCTCTGAGTTTGATCTCCAAGGTATGAGCAATTTTACGCTGCCAGAGTAGAGGTATTTTCACAGTTGAATTGAAAACACAGCCCTTCTGGCTCTTGCTTCCAGGGAGAAAAGCAAGTGATTGTCTCACGCTCTTCCCCCACAGCATGCACATCTCCACAGAGATACAGAGCTTTATTTAAAAAGCAGTCAGTTTTGCAGAAAGTTCACAGTTTCAGAGAAACAACAAAGTGGAGCAGTAGACAGACGCAGACATCATCAAAACTCCACAACTCATGGACCACAAGGAAGCCAAAAGTTCCTGTTGTCTTTTGACCACCCGACTGGCTTTCAGGCTAGAAGTCTAAACTGCCTGATAGAGGAAGAAAAATATTTCTGCTTATGATTCATCCATAGGCTTGAATGCTGCATAGCTAACCACTTTCTTATCGATGCTCAGCCTGTAAGTTTAGCAAAAGCTACTGCATTATGGAAAATCAACAAAACAAAACAAAACAGAAACAACCCTCCCCCCTACCCAACCCCTAACACACCCCCCCTCCACCCCCAATCCCCACAATGCAAATTGAACAAACCCAGAAACAACAAACCCCAAAATATAATATTAAAACCAAAATTACCTCTAACATCAGCTCTGGAGTGAAAAAGTAAAAACATGAATCTGAAATACACAGACATACAATATATTCTGATATCTAAGAAGATTTAATTATAAAAGTTGGTGGGGATTAAGAGTTGTCTGTGTTGATGATTTTTCCATAGTATTATTAATATCTGAATTACATCATTCCCCAAAGCCACTTCATGCTTCCGATGCCTTTAAGGCTAAGACTGTTTAATCTTATTTTGGCAGCGGGTCAACTGTGATGTTACAGCATGAGGCTGACCTACTGGAACAAAGGGGGCTACATAAGACAAGTAGATCTCCTCTCTCTTTCTCTTCTGAGATATAGCATTTGTTTTTTCAGTCTTTCACTATTTTCTCTGTCCACAACAACCTGTTGGAAGGACACCCTGATCTATCACTATTCAATATAAAAGTGTTATCAGAAGTCCAGTACACTGTTTAAAACCACATGACTTTAAAGACTGGTCTCATCCACAGTTAATAGAATGTGAGGCTCCATAAATCGGTGACACTGCTCAAGACTGTAAGAAAAGTTATCAACTAACAAGTATCTTGAGTAAGTGCCAGTTATACACCAAATAACCTTCTTATTGTTGCTGTTGTGGTATTTATTCAGCACACAACTGCACAATTAGCTGTTTGTTATTAAACGCTGTACCTGCAGATCACACTTAAGCTGCAATCAAAGGGGCTGTTTCATGCCTGGGATCCCTAAGCCACACTGTTTTACAACTCTCTCTAAACTCCTGTTTTAAAAACAGAGGAGATGTGTAAATCAAAGGGTATTTACTGGGCTTCCCCTTGTAGAACTGCAGCGACAAGCTGATATGAACCAGCTTTGCATGGGCTAACATTCATAGAATATCCAGTAATATCCCCCCACAGATCCTACATTTTCAGATTCAGCATTCATTCACACAGCATCTTCAAAGCCAGAAAAGCCCTTTGGTTTTTTAAGTTCCCTTGCTTTTGTAGTTTGATTTAAAGTGCATAGAGTCAAAAAATGACTGCCATTTAACGAGAAAATTACAGCAACCACCCTGCACCCTCTCCCCAAAGTAAATCACAAATTCGCATTTAATAAAGTATCTGACATAATTTTTTTTCCACATGGCACAATCAGGTTAAACAGCAAGGCAGGATGACAGCTTGATGTAATAACAAATACTTCTGCTAATAATAGTAATTTGTTTTGTGATCTTGTAATTCTTACTCAACCAGCACTTAATTACTACCCTAAACCTGCTCCTTTTGGGACACTTGGCATACCTCCACATCCCGTGAATTTTCAGACTCACTGCAGAACAAGTACTTACCCATTACCTAATCATGACATTTCTGCATCCTTTTTACATCACGAGACACACCACCCTTTACAAAGTTATGCAGATAGGGGATGGAAGCACCAATAAATCACCTATATGTCAACCTTTACTGGTCCTGGCTTAGTTGGATCACAAAACAACTACTCATTAGCATGAATTAAGGAAAGTTTTAAATACAGACAGTTGGTTTAGAATCAAAGGGAAAACACAAAAAAGTCCTTTCATTTTTTCCACAAGGATGATGACAGTGATTAGGGGTGGCTGACACCCTGTATTCCCTCCCACTCCCAGCCCTCTGCATCAGTTCTTGCTGGCTAGTTTCTTCTGTGAGGAGTAAAACTCTTGCCCCTTTTGAAAGAGTTCTAAGCCGGACACAGAGTTGGTCAATCGTCCCAGTAACCTCCAGGGACCAATTTTCTAGTAGTTATTGCCACAACAGGTCAAGAATGGGGCAATTTTACACGCCACCTTCTGCATTCCAAAGTTTAATGGGAGTGGGAAATAAGAGTAAGGAAAAGGCATCAAGTTGCCATCATAGTAATAAGAAGCCTGGGTATGTTTCTGACATGTAGGCACTTTTTTCCTATTTAAAAATTTGATATTCAGTACACAACTCTGAAAACAAAATGTACTGAGATTCAACTACTTTTACTATTTGTTTGACTACTTCCCTTTTTAAAATTACACTAATCCAACAGAAAAGATTTACATAAAACTATTAGATTAGCCTGTGAAAGAAACTGCAACTCAACCACGGAACCACTTGTTTTCTCCAACAGAACACCTATTAGCATACCGTACACACTTCTGTCTTTCCTCAGAGATCTGCTGCAGGGAAGGCCAGTGGAGCAGGGGATGTGCAGCCGCAGCAGCATCTCAGCATCAGTCAGCTCTGTCAGTAACCACTGCTATCCATTACCCCTTCTGTCACCAAAGGCATCTGACCTGCTTCCGCTAACAAGGTTAGCTCTCACAAAACTTGCTGGTGAGGCAGCAGTATCCAAGTTTTTCCAAAGAAGAGGAAGACTTGTCCACAAACTGTGAAGGGTTATAGCTGCATTAAGTCCCTCTCCACTTTCCAAAGAAGGCAAAATAACATTTTCAGTTTAGCTCCAAAGCCAGACTGGAGACAAACTTTTTCCCTGACTTCCTCTCTCTTCTTTATGGCCTTGCAAAAGTGGGGTAAATCTTGGTTGATAGGATAATAGAGTACTCCATGAAGATGTGGCTGGGGAGTAGCTGTGTTTCGTTAGTACCACACTAAAAAGACAACCTGCTGTCTTGGAATATCGTTGTATGGAATAGCAGCTTTAGCGTCCGTTACCAGCATTCTGCCTGCAAGAAAAAATCTTCATTTATCTTGACAGATAAAGAAACTGGGATAGTCTAGAACAAGGCTTCTTTTCAGGTAGTTTCTCTAAGTGCGCATGCACTTACCTTTTTTTCCCCACAGAGGGAATGTTGTAGAACATAAAAGGCCCTTTTCCCAAATCACACTTTTAATTTTGCAGTAAACTAAACAGTACAGGCAGGTAAGGAATGGCTGCAGGACTGACTGATAAGGTCCTGCCATATTTGTTTAGGCTCTGAAAGTAGGAAACTCAGAGTACCGTGCTCCCTGTATTTGTGCTCCTTCTCTTGTCCCACAATGTTAACACCCATCAATGTTTAATTCTCTAGCACAGAAACTGAGAGAATGCTAGAAGTATTGTTTATCTGCCAGCTCTCCAAGTATTGGAGAGCTCTGAAAAGAAATAACAAAGAACATGACGATGAGAACATCACAGGACAGTTGAAAGATCCATAAAAGATACACCAATGCTGAACAGATTATTAGTCTATTTATATCTGTATTTTTCATTTTTAATAGCTCTGAGAAAACAGTCTGCAATGTAAGTAACAAGTTTGCACTTCCAGTGCTGACACAGACACACATCTTTCAGTTGGTTGAGGAGATGTCTGGTTTGTGAGCAAATGCATTTTCACAGTCCACACTGAGTCCAAGTGGCAGCACTCAAAGTACCTGACCACTTGGTAACTTGAAGTAACACCATCTATATACCTGGTAGCAGAAGGAGCTGGAAGCACCTGAACCCTACTGATCACCATAAACTTCTTTCAGTCTGCACATAAACACTTGTTACAGAAAACAGCATGGTGGCCATAGCTTAACAGAAGTAGTAACTTCGGGAGTCACATGAAAAATGCAGTACTAAAGCAAAGAAAAAAGTGAAGTTAAACATGATACAGCATTGAAGCTAAAGAGAAAAGAGTCCCCAAATGATATATGAGTGACTAAGCAGAAGAAGAAACCAGCTGGAATCTGATGGTGGACCACAGAGATCACTGTTAAGAACTGGCTTTTTCAAGTACTACTAGTATAGAAAAGCAAGCATAAGGGCTCAACTAGATTTGACTGTGGAACTACAAAAAGTTGAGTGCTGCAAGTACACAGGCAGGAGAGCAATTGTGTTAGGCAATTGTGCAGTATATTTCCAACAGATGCAGGGTTAAAATGAAGTTGCAATTTACACCCATCAATATAATGCATGCTGATACACTTTCCTTAGAAATTTTTTGGAAAAGCAGCAAAGACAAAAAGAACTACAGCAAGGAAGGGGAAACAAAGAGGAAAATCAGACAGATTTATAAAAAACCCAAATGTACTGACACCTGGTATCTTTGAGTTCTGGTAACTCCCAATTTCCAAATTCGTTGTTATGCACAGATGAACTTATACACTTATAAACTCCACATCTTTTAAATTCTTTTTCTTTATTTCTGACTTAGAATAAATTTTGGCGTCTAATTACCAAGTTCCAAAAGTACCGTGATTCCACCACAGTGATTCAATGTATGTGATGCTAAGTTTGATTATCCTTCACTATGAATACATCTAATATCTCACTTAAAGTTATTTTACCAAAATATGCAAAGTATAAAAAATAATTCTTCCTTTATGTAATATTTTAAGTGAAAAAACCCCCACCTTTCAAAATGAACTCTATTATTACTGTATAATTTATTTAGATACCTTTTTTGTCTCTATAGATCAATTGAAACTTCTGTTGTACTACCTATTCAAACACAGTTGGAACAGTGCAACTATTAACTTATTAATTAAATTTGTAGAAGCACTTTGATAGTATCTGTAACAGATGACAACATGAAGCAGTCAAAATTTGAGTTTTCAAGCAGTGTAAGATGCAGGCGGAGTAAGTTCAATTTTTAAGCATATTTATAGACTAAACTACCTACCATAACTTTGTGTAACTGAAGTCAGGTTGCATGATGGACCAGAAAATAAAGAATTATAGTATTGTGATTTAACCCCAGTTGGTAATGAAGTACCGCTTCCTAGCCCCTCCATAGTGTGATGGGGAGGAGAATCAGTAAAAAAATTAAAAACTCAAGGGTTAAGATAAGAACGGTATAATCGCTACAATGATGTAAAAAAAACCCTAATAATATAAATCACAATAATAATAGCAATGGAAAGGAGAGGGAAGGAGAGAGAGAGAGGGAAAGAGGAGAAAAACCCAAGAGAGAGAAGCAATGCACAATACAACTGCTCAGCACACACCAATGCCCAAATCCATCCCCCAGCAGTGACTGCCCCTCTCTTATGATAAACTCCCCCTGGATTATAGACTAGGTATGATTCTCATGGTACAGAATATTCCTTTGGCCAGTTTGTGTCAGCCGTCCTGGCTGAGCAGACCCTCCCAGCTTCTTGGGCACCTGCTGGCTGGCAGAGCATGGGAAGCTGAAAAGTCCTTGCCTTAAAGGAGTCGCTACTGAGCAGCAACTGAAACCTCAGTGTATTACCAACATTATCCTCAGGCCAAATCCAAACCACAGCACTGTACGAGCTACTAAGAAGAAAACTAACTCTATTACAGCCGAAAACAGACACAAAGAAGTAGAGAATTTGTCCAATCTATTCTTTTCTCCAGCATTTTAAAGCTTGTGCCTCTTACTTTTGTGGTTTGGTTAATTTAAAAACAAATCATCATGCCTTTTAGCTGTGTATTTATCTCCTGAAGAAATCCCCTTGTGCTGTCAACCTCTGCACATAACACTGATGAAACTGTAGGTTTCTGTTGCTCTGCTGATTTCTGTAATTTCCTTATGCTGCTAACAGATCTCTCTAGATGTTTGCTAAGCTTACAGAAAAGTAAGCTTCACTGTTTTCTCAGATACCCAGAAGAGCCACTAGTCCTAAGGGAGGACATAGGAGCATGATAAAAATTTTTATGATAGATCTAAATAAGATATCTCAGAAAAATACACATTGTTTACTGTTGTTTATTATTATTTCTTAAATGCATCATATTGTTCCAAGTAGTGTATGGAAAAATTTAGAAGAATAGTTATATTTGAGGTGGGGAGGGAAAGAGAAAGAGATGAAAAGACAGAAGACTATTACTTTGCCTGTGTACAGATATGCATGTGTATGCAGTACTGAGTTCTACAAAGTGTTTTAATTCCTTACTGTGACGGTGGTTTATCACAGAATTAAACTGCTTTCTGTGCCACACATTTAAAAAGGCAAGTGCCTGCCATTGCCAAGGCTCCCTATGGAGCCCGTCTGTCCATTATGGATTTGGTCAAGATTGCATCTCACTGAACACAGCCCCTCAGTACAGTAATTAGTCAAGCGGGAGCAGATTAATCAGATGGCTCTGGTTGACTCAGAGAGAGGAGGATGAAGAAAGATAGCTATGTACTGTGTCTCTATGTTGAAAGTAAGACCAAGCATGCCTGTACAACTTTCCAACCCTCACCCAAAGGAAAGGGGCCGATCTGATTGGGATTTTCTTATTCTGAGAGAACCATGATAAAGTTTTTCCAACATACTTAATGTCAAACAAGTTAAACTGTTGGAGTGTGAATGAATGCACACACCCGTGCATACATTTGCTGAGCTGAAAAGCACTTGTTAACTAGTACAGCCCACCATGCAGAGATGAGGGAAAGTGGCTGCTGTGTATCGGCAATTTGGCAGTAAACATCAGCTGCAGATGACTGAAGAATTCTTCGCGTTTAGAAATAAGAAGCTTAGAAAAAATGCAATCTTGCGATGATTAGGCTGAATTTCATGAAGTAGAACAAAGCATAACTTTCAGCCACTCTCTGTGTACATACAAATATGCACAATATCTCTATATACATTACTATGAGAATTTTAAAAACAGGATAAAAAATATGAATGGATGATGTTTTGCTTACTGTTCATTTTATACACAATATATTGTGAAGCGAATAGACACTTGATATACTTTATCATAAGAAGTAACTGAATTTCTGTCCTTGAAAAGGGTTTCAATTAGAAACATAGCACCTTGAAAAAGAAATTAAAAGTCAAAATGCCTGTAACATTTCCATCCTGCTGATGCAGTTTGTCTGAAGGCTAATGCATAGCCCTTGCCAAGTATGATAGCTATGTAACCAAATGAGAATGCAGTCCTCTCTTTTATCCAAGGAGAGTGCCTGGACCTTCTTTTCCTTTTAAAAATGGCTTTGTTTCAATTCACAGCTTGAAACTGAACAGGATTTCAGTGTTCTGACTGTGTTACACCAATTCTCCCCATGGAGCTACATGGAGATCTGCTCAGTGTGATTCCCAAGTGCTGGCATATGACCTTGGGGTGGGGAGAAGAATGGAAGGAATTATGAAAAGTAAATTCAGAGATGCTTTAATGTGTGATACAATGTGAAAGCAGTTATGAAAACACTTGAACAAATAGTGACGTAAGTTCTGTTTGTGTTCAGAGGAAATGGTTAAAAGGGGAAGAATGGCAAGGAAGATGGTGGATTTGCTCAAGCTGGGAGTGCCAAGTTCTGGAGAATAACAGTGTGGGAAACCATATGTTAAACCTCCTTCTATTTATCCTCTATCTGAACGATAGATAGTTTGAAGAAGTAGAATTTCTGTGTAGCGATAACATAGGTGTTTACAGAGACTTGTAGGCCCTATCCCAGACATGCTTGAGCTCCCTGCTGGGAGCGAGATCAAAGCAGAGACCATAAAAAGCACAGGGAGATCACAGCACAGTGCTAAACTCCGCGTACGCAGGCCCTGGATAAATGGGCACAGCAGCAGCCCTGCCGCCCGCCGGGATTGGACTGAGCCTGACGGTGCCTGTGCCCTCATTCTGTGTGTCTCTGGTGCCCAGCCTTGTTTCAGGATCCTCCAGTCAGTGAGGTAATGGAATAAGTTTATTCTTTGCATTTCAGCTGTGGTTTTTTGGTTGCCCTGTCACCTGTGTGCATTGATTCACAGTATTTTCCTTATGTAGTCCACCTCCTTGATATTTAATTAGATGTGGCTGAACTGTGTTTTGCTTCACCACTTTAAAGGAATGTTTAGGTACATATTTGAGTCACGATGCATCCCACATTAATAGAACCATAGAGCAGTTTGGGTTGGAAGGGACCTTAAAGATCGAGTTCCAACTCCCCTGCGATAGGCAGGGACACCTCCCACTAAACCAGATTGAGCAAAGCTCCATCCAACTTGGCACTGAACACTCCCATGGACAGAGCATCCACAACTTCTCTGGACAACAAGTGCCTCACCACCCCCACAGTAAAGAATTTCTTCCTAATATCTGCTTTTAAGAATTTCTTCTTTCAGTTTAAAGCGATTCCTCTTGTTTTGTGACTACATGCCCTTGTGAAAAATCCCTCTCCAGCCTTCCTCTAGGCCCCCTTCAGGTATTGAGAGGCTGCTGTAAGGTCCCCCCAGAACCTTCTCTTTTTGAGGTTGAAGAGCCGCAACTCTCTCAGTCTGTCAGTATGCAGCCGGGCATTACAGAATGGGAACAAGTAAATGATGTTCAACCAAAATATAATAAAGACATTCAGGGTGAAGGGCCTTGAGGGGAAGCTGAATGATGACGAGCTGAGGTCACTTGGTCTGTTCAGCCTGGAGGAGACTGAGGACAGACCTCATTGCAGTTACAACTTCCTCATGAAGGGGAGGACCAGGCACTGATCTCTCCTCTGTGGTGACCAGTGCCAGAACCGGAGGGAATGGCCTGAAGCCGTGTCAGTGGAGGTTTAGGCTGGATATAAGGAGGATGGTTGAGCACTGGAACAGGCTCCCCAGGGAAGCAGTCACAGCAACAGCCTGACAGCTCCAGAAGCATTTGGACAACACTCAGGCACATGGTGTGTTTCCTGCAGATGCCTTGTGCAGGGCCAGGAGTGTGACTCAATGATCCTGATAGGTCATTTCCAACTCAGCATATTATATAATTTTATGAACATTATTAACATTTAAGACCCTTTCAATTGTCAAAATAAAGGCAAATATATTAAATTACAACAAAGCATTAAAACAGAAACATGTATCGCAAATTTAATATCAACAAATCATAAGAACATCACCTCTGAAGACTTTATTTGCATTGAACTCAAATTTATCTCTAAAGATACTATCGTTCAAAAGAATGAGGAAGAAGAATATGGGAGTTACAGCAAAAAATGGAAAGCTCTGTTTTCAAATATATACATATTTCAACAAATATTTACTGTCTAAACTGAACTGCCACACAAAGCATGTAATTGTGAGACAGTCAAGGCTTATGAAAGCATTTCATACTTGTTTAAAAATATTAGACAGTGAAGTTTACCACGACTTTAAATAAGAGTTAACATCCATAAACTCAAATTGACAGGTAACAACTCAATAATGCAATAGAAATTTCACCAAGTCCTTTGGAAACCACCTGCTCAGAAGAAAATGCTGTGCAAGAAAATGCATCTTTAATCCTCTGATCAGTCCTTAAGCTTAACCTTTGATGCTGCCTAAATTTTGTGTTTCTATATACTTCATTAGTTAGTCTTAAATTCAGGTTAATATTTTTATTGATTTTTCATGAAAAACTTCCAATGACTCAATTTCCCTCCATCTAGATAATTGTAAAATTAATTTAATTTCTCTTTTCCCAAACTGTCTTCAAATTTCTTGTGGCATTAAAAATAACCTTTATAATTTTCTTTTTCATATTCAATAAAAGAGGGATCTATAAAACTAAAACCTGACAAGCCCAAGATTTAGAAGAGTTTGGAGCACAGCATCTCCTAGTATTCACTCTCTTTTCCTTTCTGCCCCCACAGTCGTGACTGGGTTTCCCAGTTGCAGTACATGGGATACACTAGCCTTGCTCTCTCTGGCTCTTCTGCAATGTGCTCCATTTCTTTTGCTGTATGGTTAGTAGTCTTTCTTGGTCAAAATTCTGTAATACAAATGAAACACCACTTGTTTGCCTTTCACTTTTCATTAAAGCTAACTTTTGAATAAAAGCTGTATGGTTTCATAGGCTCTTTACACCTGATGTTTAACACCTTTGGTCCTCGTCATCCCATTCACTGTGCTCTTTTAATACAACACAAAGGTTTCCTTCTCATGATTTTCACCAATGTCAGTCCCCTCTATCTGTTTTCCTCACTCAGCTGCCTCAATTTCAGTTTTTTATGACCTCCACCTTCACCTGGAGCTTCAGCACTTGCAAGTAAGTTCACCTTCTCTTGAACCTTACTCAATCTCGGTCTTCAACCCATTGTTGTCCAAAACTTGGAAAAACTATGAATTTCTCCTCATTCCTTCCACCTCTGCTCTCATCTTTACTGCTCTTTCCTGTCCTTACACATTCACCTGACTCCAGCAGGGTGGCCAGGTACTCAGGTCTCTTCCAGAAGCTCAGTTAAGGAAATGAATCAGTAGCCACCAACAAAGCCTCTCGCAGGAGAGATGCCCTTCTCCAAATCACCCTCTTGCTACCTATACTATGTTCTCTGCTTGACACTAGCTTTCCTTCCAACTTACCTAGCTCACCTTCACTATAAAATGGCAAAGCACACCAAAAACATAACTGAAAAATACCCAATTAAACCCAAATCACCCTGACAATGATGCTTCTGTTCTGGATTAAATGGAGTGCTGCACCCCAAACATGATGTTCACACTCACCCAGTACTTTTAATGCTCAGTAGGGCTTATTCAGTATGTGGACAGAAACAGTTCTTCAGAACGTATTAAGTTCAGAGCTATGGATGTATGAAATGGATGGATTCATTGCATGTTCAAGTTAACACACAGAGTTTTAAACAAATCCTTCAATCTACAAAAAAGAGGAATAAACAGTAATCTGAGTTATTAATTTGAAGCTTCTATATAGCTCATTAAAAATACAATTCTGCTGCTTTCAAGGCTATTTACTCCCTTTTATCTAGATAGCTTAATTACACTTGTTAGAAGTCTTTTAATGAAATAAAAAGTAAAAGCATATATGCACAAAGACTAAGTTTAATTTAACAGTTAAGTGGCAGATGGCACATCATGCAGCTACCCATCAATCTATAGCATGGGCAAAAGGATTAATCTACAAATCTTGCTGTATAACCAGCATCAATACATAAACTACCTGCCTTCCCACCCCCCATCCTCCCCATCTCATATGCACAAAAAAAATCTGTTCCTTAAGCAACAGTATTTCAATGGGAAATTCTTGGACATTTACCTACCCATTTGCTTTTGGGTCCAAGTCAGTTAATTTTAAGTACTGCCCCATTTAAAGTACAAATCATCTGAAGTTCCTGCATTTGCCAAGATATTTCACTCACTGAAATTCTGTTATGTATGAAGTTTCTCATCTCTAATTTCAATCCACTATCCTTCTGAAGAGGTAATTATAACTCCTTCAGGTTAGCTTTAGGTTTTTTTAACTTCCTCTCTTTATCAACAACCTCACCATAACCGAACTAAATGGCACGATTATCCAAAAACATAATAAAATAGTTTTTCTTTGGTTTACTGCATGCATCTAGATCTAACTCTGAAGACAGAGAAGACTGCAGCACTTGTATGCTGTCCAATCTGAGAGCATAGTACAGATTCAACAGCTGGAGGGGGGAGAAAAGACAGTGACAAGAATTTTATTTTTCTTTTTATACAGCCAACTTCTAGCCAAACCCCTGTAACTCTCTCCAACATCCTTCCTTAAAGGAAAAATAGAGCCTATGACCTAGCAAGTCAATCAAAGTGGCTTTAGGTTAAAACATGCTGAACTGAAGATTGCTGCTTGTTATTACTTTGATACTGGTTTTGTTTAAAGTGGAAATACATTCTATTAGAACTCTGTGCTACAGCAACAATCACAGCATACTTGTGAAAGTAATGGATGAAAATCATCGGTGCCAAAACCAGCTCACTTCATTAAAACACAGTGTTCTCTTCCTCTGGTAGGATTTGAAAGTGTTGCTGTACAGCACTAGAGAGACAGCAAATTTGGAGCATGACTGCTGAATAATTACATGGGCTCAGGTTAAGCACGCATTTTATATGCATAAGTGCCCCTTGTGGAACAAGAATGAGGTTTCCAGTTAGACTTCTATATAGAATTTGAGAAAACAGGAAAACATCAAGTATTTGGAGGTCTGATTATCGAACTTTATCCTTAAATGAGGAACTTAAATGAGAAATGAGAACAGATCACTGAAGATTAAAAAGCTTGTATCAAATTAATATGAGAAGTAGATGCATCATCACCTTATTAATCTATTGGATCTTTTTTGTCACGTGAAATAAAATTGCTACCATCATCCTTTGGGATTCCATCCATTTGTGTTCCAGATTCTTAGTAGCATACACTTTCTCTCAAAAACCATCAAATATTCCTTGCATGGTTTTTAACATGTTTGCTGCCTATAAGCACTTACTTTGAATCATCATAAAAAAGCTACCAGTACGCATTTAGTTAAGAAAAGAGTACTGAACGTTCCATTTTTCAGTGTTAGTGCTGCAATGCAGAGAATACCATTGACCTTTCTTTATATTTACAGGCAGCAGAGTTGATCTTTTTTTGAAGCAGAGAAGTGGATTAAGTGATTGCTAAAGATGGTTTATATAAAGTATAAAGCTAGAGCATGAAGACATCCCACTTCTGTAACTGGATGCTGTGCACAGAAGCTCTCTCCCGTGCGTAAAGAGCGACCTAACACCACCTTGATTTCTGACTTCAGTAGTGAGTGTTTTGAAGAAGTCCGAAGTTCACATGCCTGCTTTGACGATCTTTATAAAAGTTAGGAAAACTATTACACTGAAGGAAAGGCTGGAGACTGTTGTAACCAGTGCAGACACTTTTATTAATGTAAGGAATATGCCCAATGAATACTAGCAGTGATAATTAATACAACTAAAAAAAAGTTAAAAAAAAAAGTTGCAAGTCCGTATCAGCATTACTAAAAATAAGTGGTCTTATAAAATTCAGCTTCTTTGTCAAAATAGAGATTTTTTTCTAGGTTTGGTTTTGATTAAGAGATTTGTCATCCAAACAGTTGTGTATTTAGAATCGCTAACATTACTGATAAGTTTCACTCTCTACAGTAATTCAGTCAGTCTCCAAGAGATTCTAGTGCATCAATTCCAGCACTCAGTGCTTCAGCTCTCCCTACTCAGGTGAAGAGTTAGGCATCAGAATAGAAGCACATTCACACAGACTTCAGTTTAACAGTCACTGCAGGCTGCAGTTGAAAGCCTTTCTTCACGTTACAAGGGCTGAAAGAAAAGGCCTGCACAAACTACAGGAAGTACTTATTATGGTCTTAATCAAGATGCACTTGTGTAGAATTCTACACTGTAGAATTTTAAGTGGCCTACATAATCTGGTTTTGCCATCCTCCACCCTTGTGCTTCATATGTTATGGCCAAGCAATACTGCACCAGAGATAAAGCAAGTGTGGTAACTTGGAGACATTTGGGGGAGAGATAAAGTGTGCCTAACACAGCTCCAAAATAAAGCAATGATTTTTGAATTAATAAATTACTTTGTAAATGGAGATTCAACGAGAGTATTTTTCCAGAACGTAGGTCTTTTCATTACAAAGCTTTCAAACAAAAGGGTAGTACCCTTGTAGAGAGCAGTATCCAAGTCCATCCCTCCTGAGAGTTAGGTATAAGCAAGGAGATGTCAGCTTCTTTCCTACAGCTACCACCAGCAGTGAGTCCCTAGATTCAGCTCCTCATCTTGCTTCTACTCAGGAACCCCCCACATGCAGACAGAAGATAAGCGAGGCCCAGGAAAAAAGGCAGAATGAGTCACCCAGTGGCATTTCAGTACTTCCAACGAACTTTCTCTGCACATCAGTTCCCTCTCCATCCTTCCAGAGGTATTTTACCACACCCTCTTCGCTGTCATGACTTCCTCAAAAATTAACTACTAATTCACTTCCTGAAAGTGTTAACTTTTTATGTAAGATTTCAGAGGCTTAGGGATGAGTACTCATGACATGCTGGAAAGGTATAAAGGGCTTTTAGTTGATTTTAACACTGCATTGAAGCTGTCTTTGGAAACTTTTGGTCAGATGTTCCTGTAGTATATGTTATTCTAACTAAAAAAAAAGTTGCCCACAATTGACAGTCTGCTTTATGGAAGATATATTTGTTGTAGTTGCTACACAGTTTTGCACATGCAAATAAGAGACAAACAATCATGAAATATTTCACTTCCCAAACCACAGACTACTTTGATCTTTAATTTTCTAGACACAGACTTTTAAAGTTAAGATTTCAAATATTAAACAGCACAAATTCCTGAAGTTTTCTGGTATCTGTTGCCTCCTTGACAAAGGAAACAGAAATGACACAAGCTCCACTAGTGCAAACAACGATATAAATAATTTTTGCTGAATTTTTTGTTACAAACCAGTTCACAAAGGTATTTTGTTTTGGCCTTGAGAAAACAAATTCCATTTACACATTTCCTTCCTTTTTCTGTTATTAAGCAACATTTATCTGCGTAAGTTCCACCTACTTGAAACATTACCTGCAGCAAGGTTTCCCTTAGCAGGGACTGCTATTGCTTCTTTCACAGAAGCCCAACTCCCCAGTAAAAACACTAAGTCAGAGGACCATGTGCCTCTCGCTTTCTGCACAGACCCCGGGTGCCACTACTGTAAGCACCCTGCCTTCCCTATTGCCAGCCACCAGCTTTCCAGTCCAACACAAATTGTCTCAGGGAGGCCAGCACAATGCGCTCTCCCCTGGTGACAAGCTTCATTTTGTTCTTTTTCACGTTAAAATGTCAAAGAAAAATCCCGTTGATGGGGGGTTTCTCCTAGCTCTTTACACAGGGAAATGTCAATGAGGAACTACCAGAAACAGACCAGTGTGTACAGAGACCACTGTACATCAAGTACATTTGCCACAAATGACCTTGCAAAATAGTTTGATGAACAACAAGTTTTAATAGTCCTTTTTATTCTAGGGAAAGAGGTCTTTTAAGAAGGATTTATTATACTGGGTAAGAAAACGTGTGCTGCCAGAGTGTGGCAAGTAGCATTTTCTTGTTTCACCTCCTGTAAGGTACTCATGCCCAGCTAGAGGTGGCAGCAGTAGCTACTTGCCAGGAAGTCAGCACTCAAATGTAGCTCCATGAAGCCAGGAGACAGCTCAGTGTTTTGTAGGATGGCTCCCTTCCTATTAATGGTGTCTCAGTAACCTGCCTGAAGGCCACTTCTTCTCAGTTGTTCAGCGTGCAAAATTAAAACCAGAATCCTGCTATCCCTCTATGCCACCATGTTTCTGAGACTACTTTGGCTGCTCAGTCAATTTCACAAAGTTCCAAGATGCTAGATGCCAGAAATTGTTGCTTCTTCCTTGCACTGATGAGGAGCTGATGAAGCAGCGTCCCCCTGGCAGAGCTGAGAGTCCTGAGGCAGGCCCAGCTACTGGTGGGAGGGAGACAATGCGCAGATGGGGTCAGTATCACCTCTGGATCACTCCCTCCTGCTGGGACAACTGCTGAGAGCCCAGCATGCACCACAGAATGCAATGGAGAATTTGGTTGGCAAGAGCCAAGGGTGCAGCAGGCAGCCCTCCACAGGCACTGCTGCCCCACTGAGACCACGGCCCTCGATGCCAGGGGGCACACACCTCCCACACAACAGGGGATCAGCTTTATTGTTAGGTAGTTTGGGAGTTTGGAGCCAAAAAGACAATCCCCATTTGCCCAAAGAAAGTAAGACTGGGCTCCCAGGATGTCTTGGTTTCTTAATTGCCCTTGACTGTCGTGTGCGTGGAAGCAAAGTGCCTCACAACATGTCAGGAAGGCAAGTGTGCTGGCATGCAATTCAGGATTCAGGATGGACTGTCTGTCACTGCAGGAAAGACTGTTTGTTATGGCAACCTGTGCAGTACCTTTACCCTGACCAGCTGTGAGCAACCATGTGGCTACTCCTTGGTAGCCACAAAAAAACTAATGGAAGACACTCATGATCTTGGTAGATTGTCCAGAAAACCTGGTGGTACCCAAGTTTGCACCTGCAGAGCAACAACTGCATGTTAAAGTCTTCTTTCCCCTCACAGGTCAGGTGTTTCTCTCACAGCAAGAGCTGCTTTGGCCTCACAGCTTTGTCATGGCTGAACGCCAACAGTGTGCCGGAAGGAAAATGGAGTTTTCAGAGGCAAAACAAAAAAAGATTGCCAGAAAATACAGACTGCTCTCTTCCTGTTTCCTAGAGCGACATCAGTGAAATTTTTCTAGCAATTAATGAGTTTGCACAGGTGTTACTCCAAGTGTAACCATAAGACTGTCTAGCTGGCAGAAGTGATAGTGTGTTGGTGGTGACAGGCAGAGAGCTGAGCTCAGCTGCTGCAAGTGTACAGCTCAGCTGCCGCAAGTACACTACTGCAGGGCTGGCAGTCAAAAATCAACTTGTAGGCTTGACATGAAAATCTGTCAAATGGAGTAGGGAATCCTCCAACACCTTCCTTTCTGAAACTGTACAATCACACGAGGAGTCAGAAAAGCTTCTGAATTAATTTTCATTGTCTTGGCAACATCACCAGTGAGTCTCAGCTGTTTTATAAACAGCTTTTAGGCTTAAATTCACTGCCATTCTCAATGCATTCACTCTGTACAACTGAAAATATTTATTGCTCTTTTTGAAAGTTTTCTCAAAGCATGGAAATAAAAAAACAAAACGAAAACAAACAAAACTTCAGCATCAAAGAAAGTTTATCTCAAGCTGTGAATCAAAGAACATTTGAGTAAACAAGCTGAAATCCCAATATGTGTGTGAATCTAGGCTTCCCCTTGAGAGTGAACAGGGTAAGCACAGGCATTGCTGCAAACAGCCAGACTCAACCTTTGTCAGGGATGCAAATTTAAATTGACTTCACAATGAGTTTAAACACCTCCCAACAAAGATTCCTCAAAAATTGAGGAATCCTTTGGAAGACGCAATGCAGTAGCAGCTGCATGGGAAAATGTACAGGCAGGTGTAAGACACCCCTGCACACAACCATTTCAGCATGGGGCCAAAAGAAGACATTTTGTCAGAGATGGGAACATGACAATAAGATTAAACTAGATGACTGAAGGGCTTGAAGCAGCACCCACATGAAAGATAACATGCTGAGCGGGCTGTAGATGTGAACAACTAGCACTACCCAAGCACAAACACAGTGTTCTCACAACTGCAAGTACAGGGTCACTGCCCTCTTCTGCAGATGCTACAGGAAACTGACAATCACATGGAAACCAGGCAGTCACCAGGAAACAGTCACTTTTTCTGGCCTCACGTGATTTTGCATGCTATAATGCTGAGACTCTTTTCCCCATCTGCCACATGACTAGCAGAAGGAATAAACTTCAGTCAATACCACCTTTTTTGGTAGTACAAAAAAGGTACCACCAGAACTTCAGAAAATGAAAGCAGGGACGATTGTAGCTCTTTTGAATTTTAAAGCTCTGCTCCACAGTTAAAGCCTATGTAGGCCATACATTAAACAAATATCTAAAGTAAATCAGGAGAGTGCATAAAATTAGTGTAAAAAGTAGTACTACTGAGAACAATACGAGACCTTTTCTATGCAATTTATTATCAATTTATAATGTTTTACACTCATAGTCCTCCCAAAATAGTATTTTTCTACAATGCAGTTTAACTAATTTTCATATTAACATCATATAGTGTACAAACATTTGTTGGGCTAGATTGCTAGCACAGTGACAATTCTGCAGCATACGGCATTTTGGAAAGGGCCTCTCCATATGTACTCCAAAAGACTGAAGTGCTTCCTGTGCTGGGGACCCCAGAGCTGCATGCAGAGTTCCAGGTGAGGTCTCAGCAGAGCAGAGCAGAGGGGCAGAATCCCCTCCCTCCCCTGCTGCCCACACTGCTTTGGATGCAGCCCAGGACACATCTGGCTTTCTGGGCTGGGAGTGCACATGGCTGGGTCATGTCCAGCCTCTCACCCACCAGCACCCCCAAATCCTTCTCCCCTGGGCTGCTCTTGATCTGTTCATCCCCAGTCTGTGCTGATAGCAGGGTTGCCCTGACCCATGTGCAGGACCTTGCACGTGGTCTTGTTAAACCTCATGAGATTCCCGTGGGCCAAGTTCCTGAACTTGTCCAGGTCCCTCTGGATGGCCTCCTGTCCTTCAGGTGTATCAACAGCACCACTCGTCTCGGTGTCACCTGCAAATTTGCTGAGGGTGCTCTTGACTCCTTTATGTCAATAATGAAGATACTAAATAGCAGTTGGTCCCAGTACAGACCCCAGGGGACACCACTTGTCAATGATATCCACTGGGACGCTGACCCATTGACCACTACCCTCTGGATGAGCACCTCCAACCAGTTTTTTTATCCATTTCTCTCCAATTTAGAGAGAAGGATGTTGTGGGGTCAAAGGCTTTACAGAAGTCCAGATAAATTATATCTGTAGCCTTTCCCTTGTTCACTGATGTAGTCACTCCATCACAGAAGGCCACTGAGTTGGTCAGGCAGAATCTGCCCTTGGTGAAGTCATGCTGGCTTGAGTCACTTCCCTGTCCTCCGTGTGCCCTAGCACAGCTTCCAGGAGGATCTGTTCCACAATCTTTCTGGGCACAGAGATGATGCTAACAGGTCAGTAGTTCCCAAGGTCCCCCCTTCCACCTTTTTAAAAAGATGAGTGCAATGCTTCCCCTTTTCCAGTCACCTGGGATGTCCCCCGACTGCCATGACTTTTCAAATACCATGAAGAGTGGCTTTACAACTACATCAGCCAATTCCCTCGGGACTCTGGAGTGCATCTCATCAGGTCCCATGGATCTATGTATGTTTAGATTCCTCAGGTGCTTCAGAAGCAGATCTTTATTTATAGTGGGAGCAATTTTGTTCCCTCAGTCCCCATCCTGCTACCCACACACTCAAGAAGCAAGGGAAGGAAGGTCGCCATTGAAGACTGAGGCAAAAAAATTGTTGAGTACCTCAGCCTTCTCCTCATCCTTTCTCACCAGTTTGCCAGCACTGTTTATCAGGGAGGGTACACCTTGGCCTTTCTCACCCCACCCCTACACAACTGAACTTCATCTCTATGCTCTTCCCAGCTCACCTGTCCTTGTTTCCATTGCATCTGCATTTGATTCATTCCCTTTAGTCTGACCAGCCGCTCCCTACCAGCCATGCTCGTCTCTTGCCTTCCTTGCCCAATTTCTTGTTCCTGGGGATTGCCAGCTCTTGTGCTCTGTGGAAGACTTCCTTAGAGATCTGCCAGCTCTGTTCCACTTCCTTGTTCCTCTGGGGAGTCTCCCAGGAGTGCCCACTGACTATCACCCTGAAGCAATGGAAATTTGCCTTCCTAAAGTTCAGGAGCTTAACTTTACTCCTTACTTGACCCGTATCTGTTAGAACTGCAAACTCCACCAGTGCATGGTCACTGCACCCCAGGCTGCTCAGTTTCTTCCAACCACAGAAATTAATTACTCTCAGGTTAAGAAACAAAACTGAAATGAATTATAGCTAATTCACTACATTTGGGATACTACTATGGAAACATTACATTTGATTTTTTATATAGGACAGTTACAGAGATGGATCACCTAAAATCAACTATCAGCTTACGGTTTTAAATTAAGACCAACAGAATACGCAAAACAGGTCAGAAAATTTTCCCTGTAGATGATTTTCTCCCTGAGCTATGAAGCTGAGAAGACAGAACTGAAAACATTACACTTTGTTACACTAACTTTACAGCAGTAGCACCAAGCCACCTATGTTAAAAAGTACAAAGTCAACTCCAAATATTTTCATCAACTGTCACTGTTGACAAATTACACCCAAATTCCACAGAAAACAAGCAAAGGCACCACCTTGCAATGGTTGTGGAGGCCTTTTCAAGTGAACAGAATAGTCAAACTCCACAACTGTCCCTGTAACATGAAACCCAATAGAAATACATAATATAATAAACATACCCCTTTACATATCATCTTCTCTTCCCATAGAAGTATTGATGTGCAACTTGAATGCTTGGGAACTTCAGCAGGAAAGCTTGTACAGACAATAGTGATGTTGTATGCAGGACCAACTTTGGTGTCTCCAAAGAAAAAAGTGATTAATTCAAGAGTTGCTTCATTATGAGCAGACCCAAAAGCCACTTTATGGCTCTATCTCTGAAACAGTTCTTTGGTCAGACTCAGGGTAACCTCCTCTAACCAAAAGCACAATGGAATGCTCATCCCAAACACCTAAAGCTTCATTGCTTAAAAGCAATGCAGCTACTGCAAATGGCAAAGAAGAGACGGTAAATGGACCTTTAGAGACCTCTCAAAAGCATGTAAAAAATATGAAATGCATATGAATATGAAAAATGTTAAGATATTTACATAGATTCTTTTCTCAACATCTTCCTACCCTATAAAAAAAAGTTACTGCCCAATTTTCAGAATAAAAATTCTAAATGGCTACACAGAAATTAAATTTTCCATCAGTTACATATGAATAACCAAGATAAATATTAATAATTAGCAATTTAAAAATTAATACAGACATAAGAATTCACTATAAGATGTCTTCTGTGATAATGATCTCAGCTTCACTATTGTCTTGTGACTGATTTTTAAGCTGAGGTTTTGGGGAGGGGTTGTATCTTTTTTAAATTTTTTTAATATTCCAGTAACTTTTGGTTAAAACAGCTATAACAACTTGAAGAAAAAAAGGCAACCACAAAAGTCAACTGACAAGAATTCACTGTGTGCCAAGGTGAGATTGTTACCACACAAGCCAACTTTCTAAGGCAGATCACAAGAGGTTAATAGCACAGCACAGGCAAAGGAGATACTTTCAGACTAAACCTGAAGATGTTTTCAACCTTTCAACATCCTGGAAAATCTCAGCTCCTGTCTGTTTATTGAGTTATTAAGGACAGCATGGTGCTTTTTGACACTTGGAGTTAAAGTCAAGGAAAATATCCAACAGGCAGCAGGAAGTGAATAGCATGTAGAGATTGAATAGCTGCCAAAGTGCAGAGGGTAAAAGCAAATGTAAGCAAAGATAACATTCAAGACAGACCAGAAGGCAGTGATGTGTTGCTTCTGATGGTATACAGAAACAACTGAACCTTAATTCAAGGAGGAAGAAAGAAGGAAGAACAATGGGTAGAACACAATTGATTTTAAAAAAGCTACTCATTCAAACAAGCTGTCAAATGTAATTAACAACCTAGTCTGAGCTTTACAAAGATTAATCGGTTTCTTCCCTGTGCGATCTTGAAGTACAGGGAATCTACAGAAAAATTAAGGTGAAGATCAGCCCTCCAGGCAGCAGCTGAAACTTGCAGCTCTTTGCTTTTGTTAAAGCAAGCACCCCATTCCTCACCACACAGGACAAGCCATTACAAATACCTATAGTAAAATTAGAGTAAACCTGCTCTCATGCCAGCATAAGGCTACATCGTGTATCCATGCAGGTACCTGCAACTCAAACATTCTCATGCACATTTTATAACTACCAACAAGGTGATAGTAACCATATCCGTAAAGCTCATCCCTCTCCCTAGAGAGTGGATCAATTCTCAGTTCAATAAACATCACATCTTGTTATCTTGCTTTTTCAAGTGTTCCAGGTCTAACTGAGCTGGAAAACTGTTTCAAAAGATCCTTCTTTTTCTCTATGTCAGCTACTGGTCATTCTTGAGAGTCTTTGAAAAACCGCCAGCCATAAA
The DNA here is from genome assembly GCA_013398115.1 of Falcunculus frontatus. NCBI lineage: Eukaryota > Metazoa > Chordata > Aves > Passeriformes > Falcunculus > Falcunculus frontatus. The sequence continues at coordinate 394,110 of VZRV01003797.1, forward strand.
CAGTACTAAAGATAACATGACTTAGCAGATAGAATAAAGTTGTGTTCAAATGAAACATGTTAAAAGTAATTTAAAAATTCATAGTCCTCCCAAATGAACAGGAGAATTTAACGAAGGAACAGAACTTCATTATTACGTAATTTTGTGCAGCTGACTAAACACTAGACCTCTCAAAACATGCCAACAGTAGAATCTACATGTGGGGTAAAAATGGATGAAAAACCAAGCACAGAAACACAACTGCCATACATCCTGCATATCTCTACAAACAGGCACATGGTCCTTTTCCCCTCCACCTTTATTTTTAAGAAAAAAAGGGAGTCCTCTCCCTCACAAATATATTCTCACTTGCCTTTATCTCTCATTACTTCTAAAAGACCTGCTAGAAGAGTACTTAATATTGTGTTCTCAAGGGCCACGGGCTATAAACTTCATAGCATAAATTATAGACCAACAGAATTGTATAAAATGAATCTTAATTTGAAAAGACATCCATGACAATACATGGCATGCAATACACACATTACACTTACAATGCAGTCACCCTATTGGCTCCAATTTTTTTTAAAAGAAGTTACAAAAAAGATAGAAAAACTGTCTAATACTGGAACACATAAACAAAAAAAAATTATAGCTTGCTTACTGCATTTCAACTGAAAGAAGTCAGAAGAGGTCTCCCACCTCAGCTTTCTTTTTCCCCTGCAAAAAGCAGTCATGATGACAGTGTAAAGGACACTGCTAAGTACTACAAGTCAAAGCTCCTGCTTTGAATTCCGCAGGATTCACACAATGAATCTCCCACAGAGGCACAATCAATCCTCCAAGGAAAGATAAAAATGAGTATCTCACAATTATTTTATTTAGCAAATGAATCCAATAGCAGCTAGGAAACAACGATGTTCTTTCTTGCACGATACTTTGCAGATCATCAATTTCAATAATCCTAAAACACTTCCCACTTGACAGTGAAAGTCTTATTTTAGCAAGTGAATTTTTCTGTCACTAGGCTACTCCATAAGCTTGAAACACTCCTGTGCCTCCACTTAAGTTGTGGCTTGTTTTAGTACAGATAAGACATACACAAGGAACTTGAAAGTAATCTCCATCTGCCTTACAAAGGAGGCAGAGAAAACATTCCTTCACTTGACTCTCGTTTATGCTACCATTACATACAGCTTAAACCAGAAGTGCGCTAAGAGACTCTCCACGGTGAAGCCCCACAGTCATCAATGTAGTGAACAAGGGCAGGTAACATGGGTTTCAACAGATGAAAGCTTCACTCTGCAGCAGCATACAGCTTCAAGTTTTTTTAGAGATGGCCTTGATGAGCTAGACAGAAAGTACCACCAGTATGGAAAAGGGACCCAAAGGTTTTGCAGCAAGGTGCAGCTAAGGAAGGCATTGCTGGCATGAGGCAATCATGCTCCCTCTCTTCCTCCTACATTTGCTTGCTGCTGTGCTTTGAAACTTTTCAGAACAAGGGGGTCAACAGCTGTCATTGCATCTCTTGTTTTACTGTGACTTCTGGTCTCTTATTAGTCACCTGCTTCCAAATCATGAGAGCATTTCAAATTTACATGATGCCTGCACATAAGCCTTATAAAAAACAATGTGCAGAAAAACAGGCACAGATTCCAGAGTTTGTCCTTCTGAAGTGCTGTGCAGCATGAAGGATAGGGTTTTTCAAGAAGAAAAGGTGGCATGGCAATGTTATTTCAGAGTATGAAAGAATGAGAAAGGAAAGATCTTGCAGCTGCTAAATCCTCCACAGATAGCACCAGCACACAGCCCTCCCTCCAATCAATGCAGTCGGTCTTTCAAAGGAGTACATGACTTTAAAGAAGTTATGACCACAGGGTTATCAGATAATATATGGATTTCTCCATGATCATACTCTGCTAAGCAATTAGGTCAAACTGTGCTCTTGAAAATTAGTTTAGTGCAACTGAAGGTCAAGGAATGAAAGCATGTGGGGGAGACGAAGCAGAAAAGAAACAGAAGGATTTAACTCTCAAGCACATACAAAGCCCTTGCTAGAAAGAGGAGTTGCACTGTTGCTAGAACTTGGTAGTGTATGAAAGGGACATTCTTGGCACTGAAAAACTGGCATCTGTGTACAAATAGAAAAAATGTTCCAAGTTACAGGCGGTACAAAGAAACAAAAAGGAACTTCTTCACATCAATGTGCTCACCAGTACTGTCTTGTTCATTCTAAATTACACTTTTGTCAATGGATTGATGTGGCTTAGTTGTGAGGCAAATAAGTAGATTTTTGTTATTTTAACCAGAACAAAGAGATATTACATGCTTTTACAGAGTTCTGTAATTCTTTTTTAAGAAAACAGATTCTTTTGCATAAGCAGGAATTCTGATGTCAGATTCTTTTTCTTATATTCACATTTGGGTTTTGGAATGCAAATTTGAATGAGTAAAGTACTCCGGGTCTATGTTGGCAGCAGATGTTCAGAAGAAAAGGCACACTGGAAAAGCTGGAAGCATTACTGAAGGTTTGATGATTCTGTTCTCCTAGAAACCCCTGGATTGCTGCAGATACAAAACAGAGACATACTAACAGCTTTACACACTGTAAGAAATTCACTGAATTATTTTTCTGAAAGTAGCGAAAGACTAAATTCTCTTTCCTGCTTTTTCTAGTGCTTTGAACTGTTGAATAGGTGGGTGAGAGGCAAGCACCAGACAGGCAGAGACAAAATCTTCCCTGCTTCCTGTATGTACATAAACAATTCAACTCTGTCTCCAGTTTCATATTATCTATCCAGCAGTCACTTGTACAGTCTGGGTAACACCAAACATGCATACTTGTCACTGTGCCAGTAGACGAGACAAGAAATGCAAGTTATCAACGTTGCTGAAACTTGATGCAAAACACTGAGTAATCGTCAGACACTATTTTTATGCCGTCCAATCCAGTTACTGCGTAGTAGGAACAGCAATTACATTAGCAGAGGGAAGGAGAGCGCAAAAAAAAAAAAGTTGTTGGCTAGTCTTTTGTAAGCAAAAGCATAATATCTACAGGCTGTGCAGCAAAACTTTTAACTGCTCAGGACATAAACATTTTTTCATGGTTCCTTATTGAGAATTCATTTTACCATAGGATTAAATTTCACTTTAAAGTTTCATCTAATATAGTTCAACGTGACATAAATGCACAGACACTATACAGACAGTTTGAGAAGCTGAGAGTCAGTTTTTACAGTCTTCTCCATGGTATGTCAAATTAAAAAAAAAAAAAAATTCTTTTTAATATGAGACTAAGCAGTACTGCAAAGCTCAAGAGCTCTTAACTTTCTAGCACACAGACAAAAGCAGTTCTACACCACACTTTCTCAACCACACTTTCTCTCCCACTTTCACAAAAGGAAATGTAGTGTTAGATCGAGTGAATCTTGGTATTCTGTGGTTCTTTCTCAAGGGACACTTCTGAGTCACTAATCTTTGACATGTGCATTGCTAAAAGGCAAAAAGTACTGACTTCTTCTAGAGACATTTGGAGCTGCTCCTTTGCAGTAACAGTGGGAACAATAATAATTCACCGAATGTGGTGATAAAACAAATGTAAGATGAACACAATCAGAATGAGAGTGAACTCAGTCTTAACACATGTATGATTCTGGGTAAAACTTGGGGATGGTAAAAACAACACAAAAGTGAATGGACATGTTCCTATGCCTCAAATGCATTAACAAACGTACTTAAGTGGATATCAAACTACAAAATGTGAAGAGCCAGATAGCATTAAAGAAAATACTTCTGGCCAAAGTCTACTCACAGACACAGGAGTTTAAAATACTGATGTGAATTCCACATCAAAATGTAGTGGTATTTATTGTATGAGCTGGAGAAATGTTTTTGGCTACAAAACTTTCAAGGCAGCTGTATGTCAGCGATTTCCTATTAATGATGCCTGGGCTGGAGCTTCTAGAAACCCATTTGGTGTGAATACATGTACATCTGCTAAAGCCTTTTCAGAGAACATCTTACACTATGAAAAGCAGAGTACTCATGCTTGTAAGCAGTTGAAGTAATAGCTACATCTATAACATAAAGGAAAATGCCTCCCCCCCCCCCCCCCCCC
>VZRV01003797.1:398210-411498 GCA_013398115.1 Falcunculus frontatus
AAAAACCCCCCCCCCCCCCCCCCCCCAAAAAAAAAGGGAGATAAGGCAAAGAAAGCCATAGATTTTCAAGCAACTGCCATTCATGGTATTAAAAAGTACATGTGCACATACAGGTACTTTAAGAATCAATGCCTAAGCATAGCCATATAAATACAGAACTTACTATACCTTACAAGTACTTAAGTAGAGTTTTAATGCTTGTACTCTTATTAGTACTTCATTTCCCCCTTCTTTTGGACTTTTCACGAAATCTGTAAACCAACTCAGCAATTAACATTAAATCATAAGTTAATCTAGCTAAATGTTTAAAGACACGTGACATAATTCTGATTCGGAACTGATTATAAAAGCTGAGTTATCACTACCTCATAAAATCTTAAACCAGAGGCCTGGTGTGAATATTAAAACATAAGAGCAGAACAAACATTTGATTTTGGTGATGCTAAAGACTGTTCTTCCTGCTGTTTCATAACTAGTGTTTTGAGTTACATGCTTCTCTTTTCAGCCATGGGTTCTGAAACACGCCTGAGTGGGTGTTTGTCCTTCAGCTTGGGGAAGAAAAGTCTAGTGATAATGCTTATCAGACCTCACTTGGGTGATCCACTCTTTCATCACAATGAACAGCCTTTCTTCCTTTCACCTTTTCAGAAATTCTCTGTTTAGTAGCGTATGACCTATCATCTTAATGAGCAATAGCACTGTGCCTATGCAGATTTTGACTCTGGAAGGTGTCTGTGTTGAATGGCCACAAATAAAACCAAAGAAATTCATCACCTTTACAGCACAGCTGCACCTGTTAAATACATTAAACAGTGCTAATGTAAGAAAATGGTTTTTTCAGTATACTTGAAAAAAATCATTTAATACAGTCATACAGCATGGATCATTCCAACACTTGCTAGGAAAAGGATGAAATCTAATCACTAAGCAGAAGTGAGGATGGACTTCAAAGCCCCAAACAGGTCATGACTCAGCTTCCCCTAGAAATTACACAAATTAAAGGTGTGGAAAGGATTTAAAGTTTGGTTACTTTATATTTCTTTATAAGTATGAAGAATCACTAAAACCCACAGGTGTATCACTAACGTTTTAGTATTAGAGCATAAGGAGAAACAACCTCCTCATGCTCCACAGAAGATGGCGGAGTAATTTGTCTGTAGAAAAATTCTGGATTTTCTCCTCCAATTATTAACTTAATGTTAGCTAAATATGTAAGAAACTCACAAAGCTATAAACACATCACTTAAGCCAGTGATGAAAATACTGCTTTTCTGTGACTTAAAGGCAGCTTTTTAAGACGATATGGCATTACAAAGCAGTTTGTGTCACAAACACAAATCTCATGCTAACTGCCTTAGTAACTTCCATATACATTATGGTTTTATGAGCCACTATTTACAGCCAAGTAATTGTCTGCTTCCCCAGATCTTCAGCTTTTATTCACAGCTATTCATTCTCACAGACAAGCTTGGGCACTTCAAAATTCAGAGCATCTGAAAAAAAAAAAAAAAATTCCAAGTTGCCCCCTCTGACCCCTGTGCAAAGGAGGGCTTGTCTGGCTACCCTATGGCTGCTGCCACAGGAAAACATATTCAGACTGTGCTGTCACCAGTCTCATTGTCCAGGGTTAATCATAGTCAGGTTTTGCTTCCCAGTTCAGAGCGGCTCTTCCATGAGGTCTTAGCTGGCCAGACCTGCACGGCGCAGACCCAGAGCACACAGGGTGCAGGCTTTACAGCGTGGTTTAGTAGGCTGAACCAGTATCTGTCACAAACAGAAGCTTCCCCATCCCACTGGCCATGCATTCCCATGCCATGCTGGCGGCTGGCACTGATCCTTGTCTGACATGCCCATGCTGACCCAGTTCAGGGAGCTCAGTCTGTAATCCCCTACCGCTTCCAAGGCTGCACTCATGACGGAGCCAGTGCTAGCACGGGAGAATGCTGCTCAGTGGGTGAGGAACAGAACCACCCCATTCACTGACTCTTACACTAGGCTGGCTTAGCCACCCCAGCTGGGCTTGCACGCAGGCAGGGAAGCACTGACCAGGAACTAACACACCCTAAGGAGGAACAGTAATGTAAAGGTTTCTTTTTAGAGGGACAAAAGAGGCAGCAGAAGTAGAACAGCTTTGCAAGATAGAATCTGGAATGGTTTGTTCGTCTGCTAATGTTAGAACTGGCAGCAAAACCAGGAAAAGAGATAGCCTTCTTTTAGGCAAGAATGTGAAGTAAATAGTATCAGAAGGCCCTTTCAAATAGAAAGCCATGAGAAGAGACATAAGAAACTGAGCCATTCCCTGATGTGCTTTCCTTTCCTAGGCAATCAATGGCAATTCTACACAGATGGCCCTGCTCATGGAGATAAGAAAATATTGCCAGACAGATAGTATACGAACAAAGTGAGCACTCCCATACCAAAAATGTTTGAAGTCTGTATTTGCAAGGAATAAAAACCACAACAAAACACAAACACAAACACACAAACCCAAAACAAACAAAACAAAATCCCGAAGAGAAAAAGAAAGCTGAAGGAGAGAAGTTGAAATATCTATCTCTAGGATTACATCTGCACCACCTTCCTTAAAGGTAACAAGAGCCAAATGTCCGAACAAAGCAGTTTGAGTCAGCAAGAAGCGGGTATCAAAAGATAAAATTTGTTACCATTCAAGACTCTCATATACTGTTATCTTTTCTTATACAATAATAAACACCCCATCCTGTTGACGGAGTTATTCAACGTTGGGTTCTTGGCCTCAAAGTTGTTTGACCCAAGCATGACACACACTAGTATTACTTTCCCCTGTGGACAAAGAGGTATCATGGTTCAATACCGGCCAAACACCAGGCACCCTCAAAAGTCACTCACTCACTCACCCTCCCCTGCCACAGCTGGGCAGAGGAGAGAAAAATTATCAAAGCATTCATGAGTCGAGATAAGGGAGAAAACACTTCAAGGGCAAAACAGGCTCAACTTAGAGGTACAAAGTGAATTTATTGCTAACAGAGTCAGAGGAGGATAATGAGAGGTAAAATTAGCCCTTAAAACACCTTTTCTTTCCCAACCCCCTCCCTCCTTCCCACCGACAGCGCAGGGGACAGGGCAGGGGGGGTTTGGTCAGTTTGTTACCCAAGGTTTTCTTCCTCTGCCCAGGGAGAAGAGTCCTTCCCCTGCTGCACTGTGGGGTCCCTCCCATGGGAGACAGTTCTCCGTGAACTTCTAGAGCATGGCTCCAATCTCATGAGTAGCAGTCCTCCCTAAACTGCTGCAGTTTGGGTCACTTTTCCACAAGGTGCAGTCCTCCAAGGACAGGCTGCTCCAGCCTGGAAGCAGGGCCCTCTCTCTTCACCGAGTCTCCCACTGGATCACAGCCTCCTCCAGGCATCCACCCACTCTGGCATGGACACCTCCCCCATGGGCTGTGGGTGGATCTCTGCATCCCACATGGATCCCCATGGGCTGCAGGGGCACAGCTGCTTCACCATGGTCTTCACCTCGGCCTGCACAGGAATCTCGGCTCTGGGGCCTGGAGCACCTCCTCCCCCTCCTTCTTCACCGACCTTGGTGTCGCCAAGTTGTTTCCCTCACACGTTCTCACCTGCTCTTCTTCTCTGGCTAGAAAAACACTGTGCCCCACTTTGTTTTGATTTTCTTCTTAAATATGTCATCACAGAGGCGTTACCAGCCTCTCTAACTGGCCCAGCCTTGGCCAGTGGCACGACCAACTTCAGAGCTATCAGGGATTTGGTCTGTCAGACATGGTGGAAGCTTCCAGCAGCTTTTCACAGAAGCCACTCTGTGGCCCCCCTGCTACCAAAAACTAGGCTGAGCAAAACCAACACAAGGGGGGAAATCCCACACCTTATCACCCATTAAACTTGGTAGAATAATTTAACCTGGCAGAGTAACTTAAATGTAAACCACATCAGAATACATTATCCGTTAACACAGAAGTTAGTTGCACTCAGTTATACCTGTACATCTAGGCAAAGTAAGCATAGTGCCGAATAACAGACACCACAAAGTATACACGATTTGAAGCTTCATGCATTGGCTTTCTTAGTCTCCTTTAGAAATACAGGATTACAAAACACCGTATCAGCAATGAAGTTCAATCCTCTTTTCTAAAAACCTCAGCAAACAGAGAGAATAGGAGAGAAGAGTCTCCATACCGCTTCTCTGTAAGTGCAAGACAGTTAAAAGTCACCAGATTCCAGAAAATGAACAGCTGTTCTCTGTCACATAAGAGTAACAACTTCAGAACACTTCAGGTCCAACAGACTGTGATCTGAGGAAAATGTCCTTCTGCTATCAGGTCCCATGGCACGAAAGCAGGTACTCTGAAGTGCATACTTCTACAAGGCACACCTAGCCAGTACCTTAAAGCTACAACAATCACTGACACTTGAGAGAAGACTGAGGAAAGGTACAAGAGCCCAGAAGCGAATTTATATACCGGGCAGAAAGCAGAACTCCAAGCAACTTCTGAAAACTTAGAAGTACACCCTTAATTGCTCACAAATAAAGTCATAGGGAAATAAAATATTTCCAGTACACTAGTTCAGTTACAGGCTCTTAGCATCCTGTTTAGGCAAGAAGTGCACAGACAAATGTTATCACCCCAAGTAATTTTTATCCTTTCTGAAACCTCACTCCTCTGCATAATTCAGAAAAAAAAACCAAACTCCAACTATACCTTCCAATCAGTATGTAAAGACAGTTATAATTTACACTGACTATGAAATCTTCAAAGCTTTGGACATCTCCCCATAACTTCATGACTATCCAAGTAAGGTTATTTTTCTTTCTGTTAAATACAGGCAAGACCATTTGAGCTTCAGAACAAAGAGAGACTTTCACCTGCAAGCAGATGGTACCGGGGAAGACTAGCTCTAGGAGAGTGGCACACCACCACAGTGCAGGGTCGCTGCTGCCGGTGGTCAAGGCATCCATGGGGGCTGGGCAGCCACACAACAATGCTTCCTCCTCAACACTACCGCCTCTGGAAGCAGAAACGGTTTGGCACATCAGCTTGCACAAACAGGAGGGAATAAGGGGAAGGAAATTAAACTTCTAGAACCAAGAGAACAAAGCTGCAGACCACCATGTGGATTACTCAGTGTAGTGTTTTACAGCAATCCTAAATCATGTGAGCTATTCTGGGACTGGGTGAAACGCACCTATTACAAGATATTCCCTCCAACAACGTGTGCCACAATCAAAAAAATCCACAAAACTCCAACATACTGCGCTTTTAGTACAATAGGACAACATCTTCAAGAACTACGATATGCCTGGAAACTTTGAAAGAGTGTTAAAATTGATCCAAGATACCAACAATGATCAGCTTTCTCCTTTTTCAGAACAGTATCATGCAACTCTCTCCTTTAATTTTACAAGCTCAATCTTGATACAATTTAGATTCCCTGTTCACACTGGTCTCATTTTGACAAGTCCCATAAGGTCATTTTCCTTGAGGGAGGCAGCCTTTTAATTCCAGCCTGCAGAACCACCTGTGAAAACTGTAAATGTAAATATAGTTTCTAAAGTTTCTTTGTTTCACCAGCCATTTTAATTTTTCCAGTGTATTAATAATATCATACCACTCCAAGCATAGTGGTACAAGGCTAAATGTGCTGAAGCCTTAAGTCTTCTTTCTTAAGCTTCTTCCCACAGCTTCACCACCTTAGCTTAGCATCTTTTCTTCACTTTAGAAGAGGACAGCAGCAATCTCTTTGAAATGGAGGGACAAGACCTGCAAGTAACACGGGAAGGAGGATGTAGCAAGGTTTGCAAAGATATGGAGAGATATCCACCCCTACAATTCATCTCTGTCATTAGTCTCTTCCATAACTGCACCAAAACCAACAGGAATGTCACCCAACAACTGACCAAAATGTGCAGGCTCCACTCTTCCTGTATCACCTCCTAGATCTCAGAGTTTAGTGACATCACCTATATTAGACTCCTTGGCATCGGCCTTTGTACCAAGTTCTGCAAAATTTCACACGTTATGCCAAAATTCACTGCATAAGGCAGACGTGCAACAAAATAGTAAAGGCTTGAAGATCCTTAGGCTTTGTCTACACTTTCCTCAGCTTCACCCATCTTAGCCACGAACTCATCACAGTTAAGTATGACCTACTATACTGCACGGCAAGTCAATGAATGCCGTTCAGGTTTAGTGGATAATCCTCCTTTGTGTCACCTATCTTCCTGCAAGGGGGTCAAAACACAGTTTGAGAAACAAGTTTTATTTGAGACAGAGCTCCTACAAAGCCACTGCAGTCCAGGAAACAAGCTGCTGAGCCACTGCTTTAACCGGCATCATTTCTTCAGAATATAAAACTGTATCAACAAATCGCACAGGTTTGCTAACCAAGCCAGTTAAAAACAGAAACACACCTGGACATTAAGCCAAGGGTCTCACAAAAAACATGCAATCTCCTCCAAAAACTGGTACAGCTTTGAATACCTCTGACTAACTGCAACAACCATTCATGACGATTACTCCAGAACTGCTGCACCACCCATAGTTCTCCTAATTTCCAGCTTAAACGTCCTTGTTGTCAGTTTATGTTCTTCTGTCTTTAAAGTGACTCTTTATCTCTGTCCCTCCTGCATATTTAACTTGAAGTAGATTTATGAAGGTAATCAGAATGCCATGCAGGCTGAGATTTCACAGCGCTCTCAGCTGATCTGAGAGTATACACCTGCCATAAATTAGTTATAAGGTGCAGTATTTTTCCCCTTTGACAGCAGCACTACATTAAAAAAAAGCAACAAACCTGAAACAAAACAACCTACACAGAAACACACAGCAGAGGAAAGAGATACTGATCCTTTCAACCATCAACACTGCAGCCTGAGCTTTGAACAAAGCTCTCGTGAAAAGGCAGCCTCCCGTTCCTAGGCTAAAGGGGCCAAGTTCTGTACAATACACATAACTCCAGCAGAGAAACTGACATACTCAAACATCTATAAAGGGAGAAAATAGGGAGGACAAAAAACAAACACCAAAAAAATCCCATGAACACAGAAGGAAAGACCAGAAGGACAGACTGAAGTTTCAGCACAACCCTAACGTGCCTGCTCTGGTACAGATCATGCCTCACTGAGCCTGGCTAGAAGAAAAATCAGACAAGCGTTTTTATCTGCTTCCTGATGAGTTTAGATTTACAAAGATTTGTGCATTTAAAAAGAAAGCACAGAATAATCAGCAAGCTGTAGTTTTTATTACACTGTATTTTAAAAGACACACAGAGCAGTCATTATTCTCCCCCAGAGAGAGAAATAAGGTAAGCAGGACCAAGTTATACCCAAAAAAGCATCAGCACTTCTTGTGCTTTTCACAAAGCAAACCTCTCAGCACATTTTATACGGCAGCAATTGTCACCAGTGGCACTGTATGGTGCCAGTTTTTGCAGCCTGCGCAATCAGCAGCTTGCAGGTTATCGTGCATTCGTGAAAAGGAAACATTTTGAGGCATGTCTGGAAGGCAAAGTGATTTGAGATGCATAATTTCTGGAACCATGCTTTCCAGTTAAGAAACCTTTCTTTTCAGTATCCATGCAGCCACCAAAGCCAGGACTTATACACAAGCATGGAACAACCAACTTCTCCTCTGAGGATTGACAAGACTGATAAAACATGTACATGGTTCACAAACAGCACAGAAAGGGTTATTTGATGTCATTTGAATTACACAACTTTCAATTCTTCAAAGAAAAACAAAAGAGCACACAAAGACACCAATCAACCAGGTTTCCTGGTCAAATAGGGGCTTCCTCATCAACATTTTCAGAGTTCCTTCTGAGGTCCTTTCCCCTGAAAAACTCATAGAGTCCACTCAATTTAATTAATTATCATGTACTACTAAAACCTGAATAAAGTAGTTATAAAAACAGTGAATTATACACTTGCAGTATTTATCACTGTGCCTGTAAGAATAACAGGAAACGGCACCGCAGAGGTCTGCACCTTCTGCTTCTTCAGAGTTTAACCACTTCACTGCTGTATGAGAAGGAAGGTTATACATGGCTTATAATGGAGCAATGGAGATGAGCTTACAGCAAGAAAACCCAAGGAAACAAACTGGAAATTTCAATGTACCACAGAAAAAATTTTATAGCTTACATGCAACAGTTTTAGCCTTACGAAACCATCTTTCACATTGCTCCTTCCCCTCCCCCATACAACTTTCTGATAATTCATAGGGAAAAAATGTTACACTATAACATCATTAAAGATGGTGGTCATGGGTTTTAAATGTGACTGTTTTGAAAGGAAGTATCACCTGAAATGAATTTCACATATCCTAAAAATCTCACAACAGAGCCTGACAATACCGACACAATTTTAATACATGGGACAGTCAGCAAGGTTAGCTTAGGTTGTCAAGCCTGAAAAGTGCCATGAAGGTCAAATTCTGGTTGCCATCCAAGTTGGTTTGTTTGGGGTTTTTTCAGTGGTTTTACTTTTCTCTCAATACAGAAGTGCAATGTAGTTACAGTTATGGTGTTTAGATAGAGGAAAGGCAGCCTCCGCAGCTGTAGAAAGCAGTGCTACCAAAAACTGGTATCTGAATAATGAAAAACATATATACTCATGCATAGATATACATATTTATATATTTGTATATTCAGCCTACATACTCCCTGCTTACTATGGAAATAATTTTCCAGGGAAAAATATAATAATAATCCTTTTTCACTCAACTCTGAAAGGCAGAGGAACATTTTACAGAATGTAAATACATATTTGCACAGCTCTCTGTTCTCTCTTATCAACATCTTCAGCATGTTATCCTAGGCATTTTTCTCTCACAACTGATAAAGCGATTAGGTACATTAGGTAGCAGGGTTAGCTTGCTGCTTTTTACTCTCAGCATCTCTGCTTAGTGAGCTACCAAGCAGAGTCAGATCAGTCTCTGAAACCGGCAAGATTCAGTCCAGCTTTCCTTCAACAAGTTACAAGTGTTCCCCTAGTGAGTCCAACAGGTCCAAGACAAGCATGACATTCAAAACTGCTAGATAGCTCTTCCTACTTTCTGAATCAACAAGAATCTAAAAATTGTGAACCACAGTGCAATGCAAATACCATTCTCCAATTCCAAAACTTTACCATAACAGTCTGCATCTCTTTTAGAGAGCACATGAAAGCTTGACGGAAAATAAAACAACGAAAAAAACCAAATGTGGGTGTTGGTGGTGAAGGAAGAAGGAGCTGTCTATATGATCAGGAACTCACAGAGACAAATGCAGTATGTATTTATAACACAGCTTTGGATACCTCTCCCTAAAATCATTTAAGCAACACCACATTTCTCACAATACTGTATGAATTCCCAAGCGAGGCCAGTCATGGGAGGTAAAAACATACATCAAAAAGTTCAGTGTGCTTTGAAGGTCTTTACTTGCTTGCTCACCATAGTGAGCTTTTTAATACTGCTGAACTTGAATTCCTGACTTTTGGGCAGACTGAAGTAAAAGCACTGCAGCAGGGTATTTAAAATGCATAGTCACACCACCTGCAATTGCAGGCAGAATTAAAATGGCAAAATGGCAAAATAGCTTTTAGCAAATTTGTTGCTCTTGCATGATAATGTTTAGCACCCCTTGAAACTTCATGGTTAGATAAGTACTTAACACGTCTGTAGGTAGCCTGCGTCTGAACAAGTAATACATGTAATTTCAAATCTGTAAGACGGAAAACAAAAAAAGTGTATGCAATGCACTACACGGTAATCAAGAGCAATCTTCTTATATGTTCTAAAGATAGCATTAGATCCATAAGTCTCATAAGACTGCTCTGGTACAAAATCTTAAGATAAACCAACCTGAACAGCCATGAACTTGTCAGAAGAAATCACGTATGGGCAAGAAAAATAAATAAGGTTGATTCTATCTGTATTCACAATCCCAAATTTCTTTTTTCTTATTCTCCCCAGGCATAAATGAAAACACACTAAAGACTAGAACAAAACTCAGACATTTTGGTAACAGGGCTATGATTGTTTATTACTTTTTCTGAAAAAGCATGGTAAAATATCAGGAAATTAGAGAATGTTTTGGTTTTTTTTTTTTTAGTCCAGGCACACCATCATCCCTTCTCCTTATTTCCAACAACCCTAGGTTTTATGCTAAGCAATACTTAAGCCTCCTTCATTACTTTCCATCAAAAATTTAATTAACACAGCCCATTTGCTTTCTTCGACACACCTTTCTTATTCAAATGACTTCTTATTCTACTGACTGTCACAAGTATTGTAATGTAACAAAGACTTAAATAATTTACAAGGGAAAACAGTGCAGATTGTTAAAATACCTGAGTATTTGCATCTCTACTGAGCTCTCTCAAAAGGCAGGTTGGCCTAAGAACTTAAGGATCTTTTCATTCAAACACAACTCTGTCAATGAAAACTCACCTGTTAATTTATTCACCTTGTTTGCTTCATGCCTGCAGCTAAGTAAGAGGAAATAAAAGCATTCTTCCAAGAGAAGGGGAAAAATCAGTTGATTTTGCAAAACCGAAACTTTCATCATTGCTTAGCTGAAGTATTAATTCACAGTTTGGGTTCCCAAATGAATACAAGAAATTTTAAAGTCAAAGGTGTTTTTAATATTTTTGAGTCTTGAGCCTCAGCATAACTACATTTATACATAAACCTAACAGTCAGAAACCTGCTAAGGGGTAAATGAGAAATGGAAAGTGAAAGATTTACAAAAAAGTATTTTGTGCAACCCTAGAAATTTTAAGTTCAAAAAGAAGTTAAAAACACCACTGAAATAAACCATACAACAACTGTCCTGAGGTTTGCTTACTCTTATGGTTTTATGCCAACATTTCACACTGGGGTAATCCTGGTTTCTTAAAATGATGCTGAAGTAAAAGCTTTGGCCCTTTTAAATAACTATATTCCATTTTTAGAGCAGAAGCCCTGTCAAACATTTCACAATGTTTTACCATCCACTGGTATTTTCTCATCCGTAGATAAAATTGATGAGGTTCTTAGATTTCTTTACTGTTTTTCAAGTGAAAACTAGAGTAGATTTTAAAATTCTTTAAAATTCATAAAATATGGCAAGTTTAGACTGTATGCCAAGCTTATATAGCCATAGGATGGATAAAACCCTCACTGTTGTAATACCCTGTTGGTAAGTGATCACATGAATAAACCATTTTTAAGCTGAATGCCATTACCTGACATTCTGCCAATGTGAAACCCTCCATTTGTTCTGGATTTTTTGGTTGTTGTTTTACTACCTACTGTTTTCAGTGTTTGCACTTCCCATACTGTAAAAACGAAATGCCTGCACTCCACTGCTGTGTTCTGCAGCTTGTGACTTGCAAAGAATATTTATTTGGAAAAAAAAACTCCATGTATTTAAACATTTCCTATGTAATTGGCCTAAGGGCAATTGCTCTATTTCATAAATATGTATTAGGGACCAAACATTGCACTGACACTTCCTCTTTAAAAAAAAAAATACAAGAGAAGTTACATAAACCTTAACACTTTCTAAATTTGCATATTGACATTGTCTTCTCTCTGAAGAACCTTAAAACCCCACAATATATCTTTGTCTTTATTTTCTTCTATAAAGTCAATCATTTATCAGTACCTGTAAGCACAACAATGGTTTTATTTTTAGGAGTCCAGCAACCTAAACCTGATTTTGGAACATCAGGTACTCTTGTCAAAAAGACTAGAAATCAAATAAAACAATATTAGGTGCCAAAAAAAATGCTTAGACCACAAAATCCAAACTTATGCTTTAGCATAAAAACACGTCTTCCTATCAAGTTATCCAGCAAATTAATATTACTTCACATTCTAGATGTATGAAAATGCCAACCCAGAACACTCTGTGGGAATAAAAGTAGATATTTATCATAAAAGTCACAACAGACTTGTATATAAATGGGATGAAGTTTATCAGAAACACAGCGCAATTAACTTTCTTATAATGTAGGGGGCTTCTTGGTCGGTTAGTTGTGAGTTGGGTGGAGGTTTTTTTAGGTTTTTTTTTAAGAAATCATGAAATATTTCTAAGTTCCTGCCTATTCAAGTACCTCATTTGCAACATTTGCTATGACTGGACCCTTCACTGGAAAGGTACGCACAGGTAGACACGGGAGCATCTGCTCCACATATACTGAATGCCCTGTGTTAACTGAACACTGATCCTGTGCTTTGAAATCACCAAGATGAACACTACAAAAGGATTCTGCCATGCTGGCTTGCTAGAATGACACTGGATTCCCCCTTAAAGAAGAGGGAAAGAAGATGAAAAGGACTCTCATATAACACAGTCCAGTGTTTTAACAGTTTTAAAACACGGAAAGCACTGAAAAAACGAGGCATGATTAATAGTGTGAGCTCAGAGGAGCTCACAACTACACAGCATTCAAGAATCAAGGTTCAAGCAGGCAGCTCTGCATCTGCAGCGCTCTGCTCACATCCCTTAACCCGACATCCAGCTCCAACAGCGATGCCCAGACAGTGATCTTCACCACAATAGTATCGATAAAATACAGAACTTCTCTCACTTCTTTAATCTCGTTCTTGAAGAAAAATCCAACACGCAAAACAAACGTAGTCCTTCACACCAGGAACAATGCAAACTTCTCTCCTTCCAGCCCAGCCCGTTTCCAGTTCCCCGCCCGGCGAACAGCAGCGAGCCTCGCAGTGCCACAGCTGCGCCGCCGGCAGCAGGTTCGCCCCTACGCGCCGCACAGCACCCTGGAGGGCGTCGAGCTGAGCAGGTACCACTTAGGAACTGTTCCTGTCCAAAACTCTCATCAGACCCGTATTAAAAAGGCAAAGACGCGGTAACTTCAAATCCAACTCCCTTTTCCATCTTCGGGTACCTCAGACAAGGTGGAATGGCAACGCGGGTGCGAGCCCGCCCTCGCCCCTTGCCCCGCCGAGATCAGAGCCCACGGCTCCATCCGCCCGCACCCACCTGCCGAGGTCCTCGCCCGTCTCGTAGTGCTCCTCCAGGTTCTCCTGCCGGAACACCGTCATGGTCGCCGCCCGCCGCCGGCTTCAGCCCCTGCTCGGCGCCCTCATCACCAGCGCTCCGGAGCCGCCCCGCGCTCGGCTGCGCGCCCTGCGGAGGAGCGCGGAGGTGAACGCCCCTGCCCGCGGTCCCTCCCGGCGCCGGGGGCGCTCCCCGCCCTCCTCACCCGCGAAGGAAGCGGCACCCGCGGGCCGAAGGGCACCTCCCCTGCCCCTGCCCAAGCGCTGGGAGAAGAAAGCGGCGCCCGGCGCCCCCGCCCCTTC